>JAJQKJ010002870.1:0-66287 GCA_029574335.1 Rana kukunoris
GAGACCTGCGGGCTCCAAATTCCGCCCCCTAAGAACCTTGCTCCATAGTTTTGAACGCTTGCCTAATCTGTGGCACCAACTCCATCTAAGCCAGGTGAGATACTGTGCCGAGCGTCTGAATCATTGTGCTTGCCCTTTTCGTTTGAGTCGACCTTCCCACCTGCCCGTATGTCTCTCCGTCCCTCCGATCACGTTCCAACCCGAGGAGGACCCTCCAGAGTCTCGTCAGATCCTTGCCCCACCCGACCTACTCAAGTGGTATGGAGGAAGAGGCCAATCCAGAGAGGACCCATGCTTCATGTCCCCATCGTCGAGTCCTTCCAACCACCCTCCGGTAAGGAAACCCTAGTCTCCACCCGGACCCCTATGACCAGCTACCGACGTTGGAACAACCATCCCCAGGACCTGCTCCATGTCCCCCGACCATATCATCCCCAGGACCCTCCATGTCCCAGGACCCAGCTCCATTCCCCCGACCTGCACTCCATGTCCCCCACCGAGCCCTTGTTCCAACCTGCTCCATGACCCTGCTCCACCATCCTGCCGCGACGTCCCTGAATTTATTCCACCTTACCCAAGACCTGCTCTATGTCCCCCGTTACATGTCCCAGGACCCGCTCCAGTCCCCCGACCTTCCACGACCCTCTCCATGTCCCCCGATATGCCCCCGGTTACCTGACCTGTGTCCCCACCGTACATTACCACCCCAGGACGGCGCTCCATGTCCCCTGACTTCCCCGCGAGGACCATTGATCCCCACCTTCCAACAGGTGCATCGATATGTCACCCCAGTGACCTGCTCAACATGTCTCTCCGTTGGACCCGGTCCATCCACGCCCCAGGACCTGCTCCATTCCACCCCGAGGACCTGCTCCATTTCCCCAGACCTTTGCTCGCTTTATCCTCAACGCCACCCCGGTCCCGAACCATCTACCCCCCAGGACCCGCTCCATGTCCCCCGACCTTCCACCCCAGGACCTGCTCTCATGTCCCCCGACCGTCCCTTCCATCCCCAGGACCAGCTCCATGTCCCCTCGACCCTTCCACCCCAGGACCCTCATCCCCATGTCCCCCCAGCCTCCCCCCCGGACTCTTCCCAATGTCCCCTGGACCGCCACCCATCCACCCCAGACCTGCTCCATGTCCCCCGTACCATCCACCCCAGGACCCGCTCCATGTCCCCCGACCGCTCCACCCATCCACCCCAGGACCCGCTCCATGTCCCCCGTCCTTCCACCGACCACCCAGGACCTGCCCATATCCCCCGACCGTCCACCATCCACCCCTTGACCCACTCCCATATGTCCCCGACCTTCCACCCCAGGACCTGCTCCATGTCCCCCGACCTTCCACCCCAGGACCTGCTCCATGTCCCCCGACCTTCCACCCCCCAGGACCCCGCTCCAGGTCCCCAACCTTCCACCATCCACCCCAGGACCCGCTCCATGTCCCCGACCTTCCACCCCAGGACCTGCTCCATGTCCCCCGACCTTCCACCCCAGGACCTGCTCCATGTCCCCCGACCTTCCACCCCAGGACCTGCTCCATGTCCCCCGACCTTCCACCCCAGGACCCGCTCCATGTCCCCCGACCTTCCACCATCCACCCCAGGACCCGCTCCATGTCCCCCGACCTTCCACCCCAGGACCTGCTCCATGTCCCCCGACCTTCCACCCCAGGACCTGCTCCATGTCCCCCGACCTTCCACCCCAGGACCTGCTCCATACCCCCCGACCACCATCCACCCATACCCCTGCTCCATGTCCCCCGACCCTTCCACCCCAGGACCCCTATCCCTGACCCCCAACCTTACCCCCCTCCCCCCCGGGACCCTGCTCCATGTCCCCCGCCCATCCCCCCCCCCCCCGTGCCTCCCCCCCACCCTGCTCCCCCCGACCCAACCACCCACCACCCCCATGTCCCCACCCTCCGTCACCCCCCGCCCATACCCCCATCCCCCCCCCTGGCCCCCCTCCATGTCCCCCGACCTTCCCCCAACCCCCCCCGGACCCCACCTCCAGACCCCCCGACCTTCCCCCCACCCCCCCGGACCCCCCACCCAGACCCCCCGCCCTGTCCCCCCCACCCACCCCAGGACCCCCTCCATACCCCCCGCCCTTCCCCCCAACCCCACCCCGGACCCCCCACCCAACTCCACCCCGCCCGTCCCCCCCACCCCGCCCCGTCCCACCATCCCACCACCCCTCCCGCCCAACCCCCCACCCCCCCCTTCCCCCATCCCATTGTCCCCCGACCTTCCACCCCACCCCGCCCCCGTTCCACATCACCCCAGACCCCCCTCCATGTCCCACCCCCCCCCCTTCCCAGGGACCCATACCCCCGACCAACCCCACCCCAGCCCTTCCACCATACCCCCGCCCCACCCCCCCCCTTCCACCTCCACCACACCCCCTAACTACCCCTCCACCCCCCCCCCTTCCCTCCACCATACCCAGACCCCCTCCCACCACCCCCCACCCCCCCCTTCCCCATCCACCCAGGACCCCCTCCATGTCCCAACCCACCCCCCTTCCCATCACCCATACCCCCGCCCAACCCCCCCCTGCCTCCCTGCACCATACCCCCCCCCCAACCCCCCCCTTTGCCCTTCCACCCCAGCCCCCCGCCCAACTCCCCCCCCGTCCCCCCCACCCCAGTACCCCCCCCTCCATGTCCCCCACCCCCCCCTGCCCAGTCCCCCGACCCCCCCCCAACACCCAAACCCCCCCCTCCACCCCCCCACCCCAGGCCCATCCCCACCCAGACCCCCTCCCAACCCCCCCACCCCCCCGGACCCTCCATGTCCCACACCCCCGCCCTTCCCCCAACCCCACCCCCTGCCCCCCTTCCACCAACCCCAGCCCCCCCAACCCCCCCCCCGCCCCGCCACCCCATACCCCACTCCCAACCCCCCACTCCCTCCCCGCCCCGCACCCACATACCCCTCGCCGACCCCCCATCCACCCCAGGACCCCACTCCATTTCCCCCACGACCTTCCACCCCAGGACTCGCTCCAGTCCCCCGACGACCTTCCACCATCCACCCCAGGACACCCCGCTCCCATATCCCCGACCGTCCACCTCCATTCCACCCCAGGACCCACTCCATATTCCCCGACCTTCCACCCCAGGACCCGCTCCATGTCCCCCGACCTTCCACCATCCACCCCAGGACCCGCTCCATGTCCCCCGACCGTCCACCATCCACCCCAGGACCCGCTCCATGTCCCCCGACCTTCCACCCCAGGACCCGCTCCATGTCCCCCGACCTTCCACCCCAGGACCCTCTCCATGTCCCCCGACCTTCCACCCCAGGACCCGCTCCATGTCCCCCGACCTTCCACCATCCACCCCAGGACCCGCTCCATGTCCCCCGACCCCACCGTCCACCATCCATCACCCAGGACCCCTCTCACTCCATATCCCCCGACCGCCACCCCCATCCACCCCAGGACCCGCTCCATGTCCCCCGACCTTCCACCCCAGGACCCGCTCCATGTCCCCCGACCTTCCACCATCCACCCCAGGACCCGCTCCATGTCCCCCGACCTTCCACCATCCACCCCAGGACCCGCTCCATGTCCCCCGACCTTCCACCATCCACCCCAGGACCCGCTCCATGTCCCCCGACCGTCCACCATCCACCCCAGGACCCTCTCCATATCCCCCGACCGTCCACCATCCACCCCAGGACCCGCTCCATGTCCCCCGACCGTCCACCATCCACCCCAGGACCCGCTCCATGTCCCCCGACCGTCCACCATCCACCCTCTGGAGTGCCACATTGAAGTGGGCAGCTCAGACCTGAGTAATGGCGGCCATGTTGCGGTCTCTGCGTTTGTTACTTCCACTATTCATCATTAGAAGCTCCCATGTACCAGAGCGATGTTCTATGACCATCATAGGGGGGTCACCATGATTGTCCTCAGATAGTGGGGGCTCTGGGGGTCATTGGGCTGCTGTGGCCCCCCCAGCATGACTGACCATCCCCTGTCCTGGATCACCCAATGGGCCCCTGTCTGTAGAGGTGACCCGGGGTCAGTGCCGGTGAGGCGGTTCCGGAATTTTCTATCGCAGCCGATTCATGGAAAGTTTTGTTGTCCTTTTTCCATGTCTGTACAATCCCTGATGAGACCCCTCCAATCTGCGGCTGGTGTGGTGTCACTGGCGGGGTGACCCAAAGGCACTACAGAGGGCGCCGCGCAAGAGGAGTCCACTGTGCACCCCCCACCCCATCCCCAAGCACCTTATAAAGTTCAAGATATTAGAGTGTAAGCTCCTCTGTACAGAGACTGATGTGACTGTGGGGGGGAGGGGACATTAGAGTGTAAGCTCCTCTGTACAGAGACTGATGTGACTGTGGGGGGGAGGGGACATTAGAGTGTAAGCTCCTCTGTACAGAGACGGATGTGACTGTGGGGGGGGAAGGGGACATTAGAGTGTAAGCTCCTCTGTACAGAGACGGATGTGACTGTGGGGAAGGGGACATTAGAGTGTAAGCTCCTCTGTACAGAGACTGATGTGATTGGCTCAGTGATCTCTGGTATAAGTCAAAGCTGTATACTAATAATAGTGTGTGACTGTGGGGGAGGGGACATTAGAGTGTAAGCTCTTGTGGTGAATCGGTGATCACGCACGGTGAAGACTGTTGGAAATCTCGGTATCTGGTTGTGATCTCGGTAGGGGTTGTATGGTGTGATGCCACCCTTGGTCCTGTACTGCCCTCTGCTGGGGAGAGGTGATGAGGACGCTGCTTTGGATGTTGGGAATATGAAGGCGGCTCGATGTGGAACTTTATAAAGTGTTCGCATGAATTGTTGGCGGCCATCTTTAAGGGCTCATTAGATTTTGGGACAGGTGGTGGGTCTACGTCTGAAGATTCAGCCCAACTAATCCCCACATATGATTGGTCATCACAGCCGGATTCCGCAGTCTAATATACGAGAGTGCAATCTTGTAACGAGATTGGTGGAGCCTTGTACCAACATGACCACAAGCCGGGAGAGCTTTTGCGGCGCGCATGGGAGAGCTTTTGCATTGCGCGGCGCGCAGGGGAGAGCTTTTGCGGCGCGCATGGGAGAGCTTTTGCATTGCGC
The DNA here is from genome assembly GCA_029574335.1 of Rana kukunoris. NCBI lineage: Eukaryota > Metazoa > Chordata > Amphibia > Anura > Ranidae > Rana > Rana kukunoris. The sequence continues at coordinate 5,097 of JAJQKJ010002870.1, forward strand.
GGCGCGCAGGGGAGAGCTTTTGCGCGGCGTGCGGGGCAGAGCTTTTGCGTTGCGTGGGGGGGAGAGCTTTGCGTTGCGCGGGGGAGAGCTTTGCGTTGAGCGGCGCGCGGGGGAGAGCTTTGCGTTGAGCGGCGCGCGGGGGAGAGCTTTGCGTTGAGCGGCGCGCGGGGGAGAGCTTTGCGTTGAGCGGCGCACGGGGGAGAGCTTTGCGTTGAGCGGCGCGCGGGGGAGAGCTTTGCGTTGAGCGGCGCGCGGGGGAGAGCTTTGCGTTGAGCGGCACGCGGGGGAGAGCTTTGCGCTGAGCGGCGCGCGGGGAGAGCTTTGCGTTGAGCGGCGCGCTGGGGGGGGGAGAGTTTTGCGGCGCGCGGGGGGGGGGAGAGCTTTGCGGCGCGCGGGGTGGGGGGAGAGCTTTGCGGCGCGCGGGGGGGGGGGAGAGCTTTGCGGCGCGCGGGGGAGAGCTGCGTGGCGCGCGGGGGGAGCTTTACGCTGCGTGGCGCGCGGGGGGAGCTTTGCGTTGCGTGGCGCGCGGGGGGAGCTTTGCGTTGCGTGGCGCGCGGGGGGGAGCTTTGCGTTGCGTGGCGCGCGGGGGGGGGCGTGGGCGCGCGCGGGGGAGCTTTTGCGTGGCGCGCGGGTGCGCGTGGCGCGCGGGGGGGGGAGCTTTGCGTTGCGTGGCGCGCGGGGTGGAGCTTTGCGTTGCGTGGCGCGCGGGGGGGAGCTTTGCGTTGCGTGGCGCGCGGGGGGGAGCTTTGCGTTGCGTGGCGCGCGGGGGGGAGCTTTGCGTTGCGTGGCGCGCGGGGGGGAACTTTGCGTTGCGCGGCGCGCGGGGGGGAGCTTTGCGTTGTCGATCAACCAAATAATCCCCAAAATATGGAGATGGGGGGCGGATCTTTACAGGAGAGCACAGGGGACGGGTCACTTCCCTCAATCACCAGCAGGTGTCACTCCAGATCCACCAATACAACATGTGGGAATTGTATGGAAGTTCAGAGCTCCGCCCACATGTGCAGGTTGAGGTGCATGGTAGGTTGAGGTGCATGGTAGGTTGAGGTGCATGGTAGGTGTGCTGGGTATATATAATGTATATATAATGTGGGATCTTTATAGAGAACTGATTGGTTTACTGGAGATCACATGACTGTAATGGTGACGCATGGAAAACGCACAAGACCCACTGACACTACAGTGCTGCACCCCCCGGTCCCTGCGTCGCCCTCTCTCGGAGGTGGGGTTCTCTTCCCCGGGAACTCGGCACCCGTATAGCCCCCTGGCCATTAGGGGGTTCCCAGAATCCCCTGCTCTGGGGGGGGGGGGGATTGGATACAGAAGATGAACTGTAAATAATAGACATTAAATCCTTCTTAACATCTCCCCTCCCCCGTCCAGAAGATGTAATGTATAGAGGGGGAGGGGGGCGGGGGGGATGGGCAGCACTTTGGTGTATAGCAGGAAATGCCCTTATCTTTCCCTCCAGAAGGACGACACAATTTATTCGGACATCACCCATGCTCGCCATCCACTTCCTGGCTTAAAATTCCGGCTGAGATGACACAATCATGTAAGCCCTGGTCCCCCGGGCATTTCTCGGCGGTGTTCACAAATGTCTGACACAGATCAGCCCCTGCTGCAGCCTCTCGCCTTGTGACTTCCTACAAAGTTACAATGTACAGTCTGATCACTGGGGGAGGGGAGACTGAGGAAATGATGACTCCTCCTACAAAGTTACAAGGTACAGTCTGATCACTGGGGGAGGGGTTAGAGGGGAGACTGAGGAAATGCTTTTTCCTGCCTGCAGCAGAGTGACAACGTCTCAGCCTAGGCAAGGTTACAATGTACAGTCTGATTCCATGTTGTGCCCTGCGGTGACCTCTCCTGTATGGTGATTGGCGGAGGAGCGGCTGCGATCTCTGTGATGGGAAGTAGTTGTTTGCTCTCCTGTCGCTGTGCCAGGCTGCGGTGTGCCGGCTCCCGGCTGGTAAACAAAGTTCCAGCACAGCGCCGGCTCCCGGGGATGAGTCTCCTCTACAGAAGACAGAGGAGAACAAATGCTTGTCTTCGGGACTTCTCCAGAGCCCCTCCCCCCATCCCCTGGAACTCCCTACCCCAATCTGTCTTTCTCCTACTCTGTCTACCTGAACAGGATCCCTGAAAACGTATCTTTTCAGCTCTTTACCTGTGACTCTGGAGCCCCATGTGTGGTCTCCGCTCCTTACCTGTGACTCGGGAGCCCCATGTGTGGTCTCAGCTCCTAACCTGTGACTCGGGAGCCCCATGTGTGGTCTCAGCTCCTAACCTGTGACTCGGGAGCCCCATGTGTGGTCTCAGCTCCTAACCTGTGACTCGGGAGCCCCATGTGGGGTCTCAGCTTCTTACCTGTGACTCGGGAGCCCCATGTGTGGTCTCAGCTACTTACCTGTGACTCGGGAGCCCCATGTGTGGGAGCCCCATGTGGGGTCTCAGCTCCTACCTGTGACCGGGAGCCCCATGTGTGGTCTCACTCCTTACCTGGGAGCCCCATGTGGGTCTCAGTCTCCTGTGAGCTGTGTGGTCCTTACCTGTGACTCGGGAGCCCCATGTGTGGTCTCACCTCCTTACCTGTGACTCGGGAGCCCCATGTGTGGTCTCAGCTCCTTACCTGTGACTCGGGAGCCCCATGTGTGGTCTCAGCTCCTTACCTGTGACTCGGGAGCCCCATGTGTGGTCTCCCCTCCTTACCTGTGACTCGGGAGCCCCATGTGTGGTCTCAGCTCCTTACCTGTGACTCGGGAGCCCCATGTGTGGTCTCGGCTCCTTACCTGTGACTCGGGAGCCCCATGTGTGGTCTCCCTCCTTACCTGTGACTCGGGAGCCCCATGTGTGGTCTCAGCTACTTACCTGTGACTCGGGAGCCCCATGTGTGGTCTCGGCTCCTTACCTGTGACTCGGGAGCCCCATGTGTGGTCTCGGCTCCTTACCTGTGACTCGGGAGCCCCATGTGTGGTCTCGGCTCCTTACCTGTGACTCGGGAGCCCCATGTGTGGTCTCTGCTCCTTACTGTGACTCGGGAGCCCCATGTGTGGTCTCAGCTCCTTACCTGTGACTCGGAGCCCCATGTGTGGTCTCTGCTCTTAACCTGTGACTCGGGAGCCCCATGTGTGGTCTCAGCTCCTTACTTGTGACTCGGGAGCCCCATGTGTGGTCTCTGCTCCTTACCTGTGACTCGGGAGCCCCATGTGTGGTCTCTGCTCTTTAACCTGTGACTCGGGAGCCCCGTGTGTGGTCTCAGCTCCTTACCTGTGGCTCGGGAGCCCCATGTGTGGTCTCAGCTCCTTACTTGTGACTCGGGAGCCCCATGTGTGGTCTCTGCTCCTTACCTGTGACTCGGGAGCCCCATGTGTGGTCTCACCTCCTTACCTGTGACTCGGGAGCCCCATGTGTGGTCTCAGCTCCTTACCTGTGGCTCGGGAGCCCCATGTGTGGTCTCAGCTCCTTACTTGTGACTCGGGAGCCCCATGTGTGGTCTCTGCTCCTTACCGGGAGCCCCATGTGACTCGGAGCCCCATGTGTGGTCTCAGCTCCTTACCTGTGACTCGGGAGCCCCATGTGTGGTCTCAGCTCCTTACCTGTGACTCGGGAGCCCCATGTGTGGTCTCAGCTCCTTACCTGCTCCTTACCTTACCTTGTGACTCGCTCCTTACCTGGAGCCCCATGTGTGGTCTCTGCTCTTAGCTCCTTACCTGTGACTCGGGAGCCCCATGTGTGGTCTCAGCTCCTTACCTGTGACTCGGGAGCCCCATGTGTGGTCTCAGCTCCTTACCTGTGACTCGGGAGCCCCATGTGTGGTCTCTGCTCCTTACCTGTGACTCGGGAGCCCCATGTGTGGTCTCTGCTCTTAACCTGTGACTCGGGAGCCCCATGTGTGGTCTCAGCTCCTTACCTGTGACTCGGGAGCCCCATGTGTGGTCTCTGCTCTTAACCTGTGACTCGGGAGCCCCATGTGTGGTCTCAGCTCCTTACTTGTGACTCGGGAGCCCCATGTGTGGTCTCTGCTCCTTACCTGTGACTCGGGAGCCCCATGTGTGGTCTCTGCTCGGGAGCCCCATTGTGGTCTCTGCTCTTAACCTGTGACTCGGGAGCCCCATGTGTGGTCTCAGCTCCTTACTTGTGACTGGGAGCCCCATGGCTCGCTCCTTACCTGAGCCCCATGTGTGGTCTCTGCTCCTTACCGGGAGCCCCATGTGTGGTCTCACTCCTTACCTGGGCTCGGGAGCCCCATGTGTGCTCTCTGCTCGGGAGCCCCATGTGTGGTCTCTGCTCTTAACCTGTGACTCGGGAGCCCCATGTGTGGTCTCTGCTCTTAACCTGTGACTCGGGAGCCCCATGTGTGGTCTCACCTCGTTACCTGTGACTCGGGAGCCCCATGTGTGGTCTCACCTCTTTACCTGTGGCTCGGGAGCCCCATGTGTGGTCTCACCTCTTTACCTGTGGCTCGGGAGCCCCTTGGAATGTCTGGAAGCTCCGCCTTTTAAAGGGCAATGCACATTTTCTTTTGGTTCGGACGAACAATAAAACTTTTTGGGGTAAATCTGAAATGCTGCCTGTGATGATTACACATTCCTACCTCCAGCCAGCAGGGGGAGACATTGTATTTTCCAGTGTCAACTTCTGTGCACAGAGCTCAGTAGCTCAAGCTGAATTTTGCACGGTGACTCCACCCCCTTCTCTGTGAGAAGAGACCCGTGTGCTGGGAATCGTCGGAGATGGGAAGTGTCAGTAAAACCAACATTGTGTTAGATTTGGGGAGGGGGATGAACCCCATGGGCGGAGTCCTCACTGCTTCAGCGCTGAGATGGAATAAGCTGGGAGTACCAGTGTTGTGCTCCCCCCCCCCCCCACACCGGATTCTCTGTAAACGGCACATGATTGGCAGCTCAGAATCTCTTACAGTCCTTCCTGCTTCAGCATGCCAAGGGGCGGAGCTGGGACCACAGCTCACTGTGACATGTGCTAAGGGGGGGAGCTGAGACCAAAGTCTGTCATGCCCATATTCTATCTTCAACGTTCCAAGAGGTGGAGCTGGGACCACAGCTCACTGTGACATGTTCTAAGGGGTGGAGCTGAGACCCCATATCTCACTGTGATCTGTGCCAAGGGGCGGAGCTGGGAACATAGATCTCGCTGTGAGATGCCAAGGGGGCGAAGCTGGGACCGCAAATCTCACTGTGACGTGCCAAGGGGTGGAGCTGAGACCCCATATCTCACTGTGATGTGTGCCAAGGGGCGGAGCTGGGAACATAGATCTCGCTGTGATATGCCAAGGGGGTGGAGCTGGGACCACAGATCTCGCTATGACGTGCCAAGGGGGTGGAGCCAGGACCACAGATCTCGCTGTGATGTGCCAGGGGGCCGAACTGGGACCACAGATCTCGCTGTGAGATGCCAAGGGGGCGAAGCTGGGACCGCAAATCTCACTGTGACGTGCCAAGGGGTGGAGCTGAGACCCCATATCTCACTGTGATGTGTGCCAAGGGGCGGAGTTGGGAACATATTCTATCTTCAACGTTCCAAGAGGTGGAGCTGGGACCACAGCTCACTGTGACATGTGCTAAGGGGTGGAGCTGAGACCTCATATCTCACTGTGATCTGTGCCAAGGGGCGGAGTTGGGAACATAGATCTCGCTGTGATATGCCAAGGGGGTGGAGCTGGGATCACAGATCTCGCTATGACGTGCCAAGGGGGTGGAGCTGGGACCGCAGATCTCGCCGTGACATGCCAAGAGGGCGGAGCCAGGACCACAGATCTCGCTGTGATGTGCCAGGGGGCCGTACTGGGACCACAGATCTCGCTGTAACATGTGGCAATGGGCGGAGCCAGAAAAACATAGCCCTGTTTCTCTAACAGGAATAGAATTGGTGGCGATCTGGCGGCTCTTCAAGGAACACTCCAACATTCTCCCTTCATTTCAGACTGGGGGCGGGGTCTCCTCTTCGGATAGGTTCATACATTTCATTTGCTAAGACTGGTGCACTCAGAATGTGGTGCATGGCGGCCAATCAGCTTCTATCTTCAGCTTGTTCAATTAAGCTTTGGCAATAAAACCCGGAAGCGGATTGGTTTCTCTCCAGCTTCAGTAAATAAACCCCAATGTGTTTTGGGGTCCCAGCCACGCCCACAATCTAATTCTCAGCACTGTGAAAATCCTGCTGAATCTGCCTGTGTGGGACAATGTTGGGAGGGGGGGGGGCCTCCTCCCGCACAGCCCCGGTGTCTTCTGGGTAAACGTTGGACGAGTTTCTGGAACTGAAGTGGAAAATTCTGACCAGCCAAGTCCGGGCGAAGGTCAGAGCCGCCCCAGAGAGCCAATAGGAGGCCGCGCTCCCAGCTGGGGGCCCCTCCCCCTTCCCCTGCGCAGATAGGAATTCTTGGATGAGATTCTGTCCTCTGAGATGTTCTGTGATTGGCCAGACATGAACCTTCCGGAGCCCGGGCTACGTCACTGGAAAGAACTGGAGTCAGGGGGTGCAGCTGCTGTCTGGGGGGGGGGGGCATAAACCCCCCCCTGGAACAACCTGGAAGTTTAGAGACTCGGTCTTTACTGTCTCCTCTTGTCCTGGGGACCCCTCTCTGTCGCCCTTGTTTCCTGTCTTGGTGCCCCTCTCTGTCGCCCTTGTTTCCTGTCCTGGGGACCCCTCTCTGTCACCCTTGTTTCCTGTCTTGGTGCCCCTCTCTGTCGCCCTTGTTTCCTGTCTTGGTGCCCCTCTCTGTCGCCCTTGTTTCCTGTCTTGGCGCCCCTCTCTGTCGCCCTTGTTTCCTGTCTTGGTGCCCCTCTCTGTCGCCCTTGTTTCCTGTCTTAGCGCCCCTCTCTGTCGCCCTTGTTTCCTGTCTTGGTGCCCCTCTCTGTCGCCCTTGTTTCCTGTCTTGGTGCCCCTCTCTGTCGCCCTTGTTTCCTGTCTTGGTGCCCCTCTCTGTCGCCCTTGTTTCCTGTCTTGGTGCCCCTCTCTGTCGCCCTTGTTTCCTGTCTTGGCGCCCCTCTCTGTCGCCCTTGTTTCCTGTCTTGGTGCCCCTCTCTGTCGCCCTTGTTTCCTGTCTTAGCGCCCCTCTCTGTCGCCCTTGTTTCCTGTCTTGGTGCCCCTCTCTGTCGCCCTTGTTTCCTGTCTTGGTGCCCCTCTCTGTCGCCCTTGTTTCCTGTCTTGGTGCCCCTCTCTGTCGCCCTTGTTTCCTGTCTTGGTGCCCCTCTCTGTCGCCCTTGTTTCCTGTCTTGGTGCCCCTCTCCGTCGCCCTCCTTTCCTGTCTTGGCGCCCCTCTCCGTCGCCCTTGTTTCCTGTCTTGGTGCCCCTCTCTGTCGCCCTTGTTTCCTGTCTTAGCGCCCCTCCATCGCCCTCGTTTCCTGTCTTGGCACCCCTCTCTGTCGCCCTCGTTTCCTGTCTTGGCACCCCTCTCTGTCGCCCTTGTTTCCTGTCTTGGTGCCCCTCTCTGTCGCCCTTGTTTCCTGTCTTGGTGCCCCTCTCTGTCGCCCTTGTTTCCTGTCTTGGTGCCCCTCTCTGTCGCCCTTGTTTCCTGTATTGGTGCCCCTCTCCGTCGCCCTCCTTTCCTGTCTTGGCGCCCCTCTCCGTCGCCCTTGTTTCCTGTCTTGGCGCCCCTCTGTCGCCCTCGTTTCCTGTCTTGGCGCCCCTCTGTCGCCCTCGTTTCCTGTCTTGGCGCCCCTCTGTCGCCCTCGTTTCCTGTCTTGGCGCCCCTCTGTCGCCCTCGTTTCCTGTCTTGGCGCCCCCTCTGTCGCCCTCGTTTCCTGTCTTGGCGCCCCTCTGTCGCCCTCGTTTCCTGTCTTGGCGCCCCTCTGTCGCCCTCGTTTCCTGTCTTGGCGCCCCTCTGTCGCCCTCGTTTCCTGTCTTGGCGCCCCTCTGTCGCCCTCGTTTGTAGGGGGGTTGGTTGTGTTCATTGGCAATGTACAGGCCTGGTCTATGGGGGTCACCGAAAATGGCATTGAACACCCCCTACAGCTGTGTGGGGGGGATGGGGTGGGGTGTATGTAATAGTGTGCGAGGTTCTCCTTTATCGTCCAACCAGACCTTCCTACAGAGTGGCCAAGTGACCTCCCCATTGGGGTCAGTCATGATGACCTGCCCCCCCCACACCCCCAAATATAAATGAGTTCTCAAGCCACAGTACTCCGAATTCACCCCCCCTTTCTTATCATTGTTTTTGTTACTTTGATTGTTGATCCGTTCTGACTCCGGGGATTGCAGAGGTGACCTCATAAAAGGTGATGATGATGTCACCCGGGGATCCCCTCCAATCCCCAGAGTCAGAGCAGATTAAAAATGAAAGTAACACTTCACATTTCCTTTTAAAAAAAGTGGCGGCCCTTTTACAAATACTGAGATTAGTCCCTCCCCTCCCCCATATACTCCCCCCCCCCCCCCTCCAGGGCGATAAGTACAAGGGCGGCCCCTCACCCATTCCCACAAGGTATCTAAAGAAAAACAAATCGCCAACGCCAAAATAATAAAAATCTTATTTTATATATTTTTATTAAAACAGAACTTTTTCCTTTCTTTCTTTCTTTTTCTTTCTTTCTTTCTTTCTTTCTAGAAAGGGGGGTGGGGGAGGTTAGAATCCCTGCCAGGTGTCACCCTGGGGAGATGTCCCTTCACTTCCTGTCCTGTAGTTACAACAGGAAGTGGAGGTGTCCCTGGTTGTCAGCAAGATTTACCCTCTATTCCTGTCCTGCTGACAACCCACAATTTGGGGGAACACCTAAAGGGTGGATTTCCCTAATGGGGGGGAGCAGACAACAGCAGAAAAAAAACGGCAGGAGGTCTCACTCCCCTCTTGTTTGTTTTTTGCCTTTTTTTAGTTACGTTTTATTTTTGTTTACAAACTTTTTATTGTACACTTTTTTTATCATTTAAGTTGCATAAAGAGATGATATAGTTTAAAAAAAAAAACGATTTCCAAGAATAAATAAAATAATAAAATATATAATATTATTTATTTTATTTTTTATTTTTTTTGTTTTTATATTATGTTTATTTTATTTTATTATAGTATTTTATATTTTTGTTTTATATTATATTTTTATTTTATATTATTTATTATATTTTATATTATAATATAAAATATAATATAAATATAATATAATATTAATATAAAATATAATATACCGGTATATTTATATTGTATTTTATATTATATTTTATTTATATTATTATATTTTATATTTATTTTATTTTATATTATATTTATTTTATATTATATTTTATTTATTTTATATTTATATTATATTTTTTTGTTTTATATTTTATATTTCTTTTTATTTTATATTTTTATATTTTATTATTTACCAATATCAAGCAATTTAGAAGATAATAAAATAACAAAAGAATAATCGGGTTTTGATGTCTGTAAATAAGCCGCGGTGTCCGTTTCTCGTCACACGAGGGATCAGAGTTGTAATGTGTTTAATCGGTTCCATCGGCAGAATTTGTTACTTTTTTAAAGGCGATTGTACAATCAGATTGGAAGGTGTGTGGTGAGGCGATCTGATTGGCAGGAAATGACGTTACATTGTTGCCATTGGATCATGTGGTCACCGTGAGCCGAGTTTCCCCGGAAACCGATGAATTCTTAACCCTTTGTAGTCCATGTTTACCGAATGTGACCCCCCCCCCCTCCCTGTGCTGGGAGGACTCTCTCCTCTGCTGGGGAGGGAAGGGTTAAATCCTCCAGCCTCTGCTGATTGGGTGGGGTGGTGCTCAGTCCCAGGAATGGGTGGGTGTGGGGGAGGGGCTTGTACCTGCTTGCTCTGTCCTGAGCGCCCCCCCCTCCCCTCCCCCCCCAGTCTGTTCTCCAGCACTGACCAGCACTGTGTGCTCCACCCTGCGCTGACACAAGGTAAGGGCTCTCCCTCTATAGCACTGCCCTAGGCTGGAGTGTTGTACACTGGGGCTGGGCTTCGGAGCTGACGGTCTGTTCTTCAGTCGCTTGTTTCCTGTGTGCCCCGGGGCGCTGCTGATCGGAAGGTAATTTCCTGCCCCCCCCCCCCCCCCCACCACCTGTCACTTCACTTCCCTGGGAACATGCTGGGGGCAGTACGGAACCTTCCATGGGAACAGTAGGGAAGCTTCCCCTGGAACATGCTGGGGGTAGTACGGAACCTTCCCTGGGAACGTGCAGTGGACAGTAGGGAACCTTCCATGGGAACAGTACAGAACCTTCCCCAGGAACATGCTGGGGGCAGTATAGAACCTTCCCGGGAACATGCTGGGGGCAGCAGGGAACCTTCCATGGGAACAGTGGGGAACCTTCCATGGGAACAGTAGGGAACCTTCCCCAGGGAACGTGCCGGGGGCAGTAGGGAACCTTCCATGGGAACAGTAGGGAAGCTTCCCCTGGAACATGCTGGGGGTAGTAGTATGGAACCTTCCATGGGAACGTGCAGTGGACAGTAGGGAACCTTCCATGGGAACAGTACAGAACCTTCCCCGGGAACATGCTGGGGGCAGTAGGGAACCTTCCATCGGAACAGTGGGGAACCTTCCATGGGAACAGTAGGGAACCTTCCATGGGAACAGTAGGGTACCTTCCCCAGGGAACGTGTCGGGGGCAGTGGGGAACCTTCCATCGGAACAGTGGGGAACCTTCCATGGGAACAGTAGGGAACCTTCCCCAGGGAACGTGCCGGGGGCAGTAGGGAACCTTCCATGGGAACAGTAGGGAACCTTCCCCTGGAACATGCTGGGGGCAGTACGGAACCTTCCCGGGGAACGTGCCGGGGGCAGTAGGGAACCTTCCATGGGAACAGTGGGGAACCTTCCATGGGAACAGTAGGGAACCTTCCCCAGGGAACGTGTCGGGGGCAGTAGGGAACCTTCCCCGGGAACATGCTGGGGGCAGTAGGGGGAACCTTCCATGGGAACAGTAGGGAAGCTTCCCCAAGAACATGCTGGGGGCAGTACGGAACCTTTCCCTGGGAACGTGCAGTGGGCAGTAGGGAACCTTCCATGGGAACAGTACAGAACCTTCCCCGGGAACATGCTGGGGGCAGTACGGAACCTTGCCCGGGAACGTGCCGGGGGCAGTAGGGAACCTTCCATGGGAACAGTGGGGAACCTTCCATGGGAACAGTAGGGAACCTTCCCCAGGGAATGTGTCGGGGGCAGTAGGGAACCTTCCATGGGAACAGTAGGGAACCTTACCCGGGAACATGCTGGGGGCAGTAGGGAACCTTCCATGGGAACAGTACAGAACCTTCCCCGGGAACATGCTGGGGGCAGTATAGAACCTTCCCGGGAACATGCTGGGGGCAGTAGGGAACCTTCCATGGGAACAGTGGGGAACCGTCCCCAGGGAACGTGCCGGGGGCAGTAGGGAACCTTCCATGGGAATAGTAGGGAACCTTCCCCAGGGAACGTGCCGGGGGGCAGTAGGGAACCGTCCATGGGAACAGTAGGGAACCTTCCCCGGAAAACATGCCGGGGGTTGTAGTCGATGAAGGGAGACTGCCGTCACGGTTGTTTGCTGGGAACGCGCTCTCTCTCGCCAGTCCCCATGTCACCTCCGGCACCAATTAGTCAGCCAGGCGCAGCGGATGGTGGAGGGGGGACGCGGGCGTGTGCCAAGTCTTTAGTAAGTTGCCGTGTAGCGGGATGGGTGGTCAGCGGAGGGTTAATGTTCTCTGTACACCCACGTCCTGTTATGGCCCCAGGTCTGTGTACACAGTGCCAGATATCAGATGAGGGGGGGGCGGCGGCGCAGGGGACGAACGGGAGAAACCGCGCCTGGCCAAATCCATAACAAACTGTATGTATGTCAGATATCTTCTATGAGATCTGAGCGTGTGTGTGTGTGTGTGTGTGTATATATATTATATATATTGGCCATGAAAGTGACAACTGATATATATAACTACGTGAGAGCTGAGGGCGGGGAGATCAGACTACATACAAGGGCCGAGGCCGGGGAGATTAGACTATATATGAGGGCCGGGGAGATCAGACTATATATGAGGGCCGGGGAGATCAGACTATATATGAGGGCCGGGGAGATCAGACTATATACGAGGGCTGGGGAGATCAGACTATATACGAGGGCTGAGGCGGGGGGGATCAGACTATATACGAGGGCTGAGGCCGGGGAGATCAGACTATATATGAGGGCCGGGGAGATCAGACTATATATGAGGGCCGGGGAGATCAGACTATATACGAAGGCTGGGGAGATCAGACTATATACGAAGGCTGGGGAGATCAGACTATATACGAGGGCTGGGGAGATCAGACTATATACGAGAGGTAAGGTCGGGGGGATCAGACTATATACGAGGGCTGAGGCCGGGGGGATCAGACTATATACGAGGGCCGAGGCCGGGGGGATCAGACTATATACGAGGGCCGAGGCCGGGGAGATCAGACTATGGGCCAGATTCAGGTAGATGAGAGCATCTTTGCTCCAGAGTAACGCTTCTCATTTACGTTACTCTGAAGACCCTTTCAGCGCAAGTCCTGTAATTCACATAGCAGTTGCGCGTAAACTTGCGCCAGAGTAACGATAATGCGCTGGCGTAACCCGACGCAAGTGGAAGTGGGTGTGATCATATGTAAATGATGGGCGGAGCCCAGCGCAGAGGCTTACGTTCAGCGCATCAACCACGGAGCATGCGCAGTGAGTGCGGCTCCACTCGCCCCCTTTGTGCGCATGCTCACAACTTCCGTCGGCACCACTTCACGGGAAACGTCAGCGCAATGCCTTCCGTTGGGCGTTTAAATGCGCCCGTAGAAGCGCCATTTCGGCACTAAAGTATATCCTGCTCCCCTCCCCGCAGTGATGTTACTTTTGTTTTGAGATGGCTGCTCCCGTTCCCCGCAAACACACAGGAGAAAGCTGAACTTTAATGGCCAGGAGCTGTCAGCCGTCATCTCGGCTATGGAGACCTATGATGTCTTCCTCCATGGCTGTAAAATTTGACAGACAAGCATGGACAGAGGTGTTGTCCTGCAAGTGGGGGTGCTCAGCTAGCTCTTATCGTCGGTAACGCTGCTGTAGCTGCTCTCCTGCTGACCTGTGGCCATCTGGAGTAAAGATAAAGCAGCCTTTTGTAGAAATAACTTTGCGCCGGACGGACGAGATACGCGCGGCGCATGTAGCCAGCGTATGGTGCTAATCCGTTCGTGAATTGTGAAAAATCCCTCATTTGCATATTTGCAGGGGAAATCAATAGGCGCGACTGATGCGCCCAACGAAATTAAGCGCTGACGATACTCTGGCGTCGGAACGTTCCGCCAGTCGCAAATGACCCGTTATTGGGCGCATCTAGTTTGGTGGGTACGGGCACATAGAAACGACGGCGCATCATCACAGTTACGCGGCGCATATCGAAATACTCCAGCGCAAGTGTTCCTGAATCTGGCCCTATATGTGAGGGCCGAGGCCGGGGAGATCAGACTGTGTATGAGGGCCGAGGCCGGGGAGATCAGACTATATATGAGGGCTGAGGCCGGGGAGATCAGACTGTATACGAAGGCCGAGGCCGGGGAGATCAGACTACATGCGAGGACGGAGGCTGTCCATAAGAGAATATATACACTGAAAACAGCAGTTGGGGAGATCACAATTGATACTGAAGGAGAACATGGCAGTATAGAAGGGGAGGAGTGGTGGGGGGAAAGTGTAATCTACAGTATGAGATTCATGACAAGAAATGGCAGTTGGCGATCTGCTCTATACAGGATATGGTGGGCGGTAGAATGATGTTAGCGAGAAGTATAATAGGAGTAGATGTGAGGGTGATGGGCGAGAGAACTGTAAGATAATATACAGGATGAGATGCATGACAAGAAATGGCAGTTGGGATACCGCTCTATACAGGATATGTTCAGAACGATGTTTGAGGAGCAATAACCACCAGTAGAATATAGAGTAGAGGTGATGGCAGGGAGGAGAAGTAGAATTCAGAGGAGTAGAGGTGATGGTGGGGAGGAGAAGTAGAATATAGAGGAGTAGAGGTGATGGCGGGGAGGAGAAGTAGAATATAGAGGAGTAGAGGTGATGGCGGGGAGGAGAAGTAGAATATAGAGGAGTAGAAGTGATGGCGGGGAGGAGAAGTAGAATTCAGAGGAGTAGAGGTGATGGTGGGGAGGAGAAGTAGAATATAGAGGAGTAGAAGTGATGGCGGGGAGGAGAAGTAGAATTCAGAGGAGTAGATGTGATGGTGGGGAGGAGAAGTAGAATTCAGAGGAGTAGAGGTGATGGCGGGGAGGAGAAGTAGAATATAGATTAGAGGTGACGGCGGGGAGGAGAAGTAGAATTCAGAGGAGTAGAGGTGATGGTGGGGAGGAGAAGTAGAATATAGAGGAGTAGAAGTGATGGCGGGGAGGAGAAGTAGAATTCAGAGGAGTAGAGGTGATGGTGGGGAGGAGAAGTAGAATATAGAGGAGTAGAGGTGATGGCGGGGAGGAGAAGTAGAATATAGAGGAGTAGAAGTGATGGCGGGGAGGAGAAGTAGAATTCAGAGGAGTAGAGGTGATGGTGGGGAGGAGAAGTAGAATATAGAGGAGTAGAAGTGATGGCGGGGAGGAGAAGTAAAATTCAGAGTAGAGGTGATGGTGGGGAGGAGAAGTAGAATTCAGAGGAGTAGAGGTGATGGCGGGGAGGAGAAGTAGAATATAGAGGAGTAGAAGTGATGGCGGGGAGGAGAAGTAGAATTCAGAGGAGTAGAGGTGATGGTGGGGAGGAGAAGTAGAATATAGAGGAGTAGAAGTGATGGCGGGAAGGAGAAGTAGAATTCAGAGGAGTAGAGGTGATGGTGGGGAGGAGAAGTAGAACATAGAGGAGTAGAAGTGATGGCGGGGAGGAGAATTAGAATTCAGAGGAGTAGAGGTGATGGTGGGGAGGAGAAGTAGAATGTAGAGGTGATGGCGGGGAGGTGAAGTAGAATTCAGAGGAGTAGAGGTGATGGCGGGAGGAGAAGTAGAATACAGAGGAGTAGAGGAGATGGTGGGGAGAAGTGGTATAATGTAGAGGTAATGGCGGAGGAGTAGAGGTGAGGGCGGGAGGAGGAGGAGGAGGAGGAGGAGGAGAAGAGGTGAGGGCGGGGAGGAGAAGAAGAAGAGGTGAGGGCGGGGAGGACTGAATGATAATATCCGAATGGGACACATGACAAGAAATGAAGAAATGGTGGTTGGAATACACTGTACAGATATGGTGGGCGGTAGAACGATGTTTAATGGCGGTGAGAAGTATAATATAGACATATGACAAGAAATGGCGGTTGGACGGCTCTATACAAGAAAAGGAGGGTGGTAGAGCGGCGATGAATGGGACACATGACAAGAAATGGCGGTTGGACGGCTCTATACAAGAAAAGGAGGGTGGTAGAGCGGCGATGAATGGGACACATGACAAGAAATGGCGGTTGGACGGCTCTATACAAGAAAAGGAGGGTGGTAGAGCGGCGATGAATGGGACACATGACAAGAAATGGCGGTTGGACGGCTCTATACAGGAAATGGAGGGCGGTAAATCGGTGATGAATGGGACGAGAGGCGTGTCTTTCCAGGAAGAAGTATCTGGACTCTGGGATGACTCTGGTGACCACCTGTAGGGCTGTCCTCGGCTGTGGGGGTGTTGAGGTTGTGGGGGGCACTCCCTGGACTGTATATACCCGCCTTGTCTGTAGTCCGTGTATCTTTTTGAGACCCCTAAGCCTTGGCTCCTTGTGTGCCTATGTTCCAGAGATGGGGGGGGGGGTGCATGGCCTCCGTTCTATGGCAGGCTGTGAGCTCTGTAACAATTTCATCGACAACCTGATCTATCGTATCTGTAGGGGCCCCAGGTGGTCTTCTCTTGGGCCCCTGACCTGTCTTCTCATTTTATCCTCTGCCTGGTGTTCAGATGTGACCCCACCCCCCTCCTCGGTCTATGACGCATAGACTTCCATTAACCTAATTGACTCCGGATCTATAATTACCAGAAGTAGTAAGTTCCATCATTGGATTAGTCGGGCCGGCGTTGTGGCGGAACTCCGGACCCCGGAACGGTCCATGTGCGTCAGGGCCGGGGAGGAAGTGAGGGATTATGGGAAATGTTCCAGCTTCTATAGACAATACACAATGTGATCCTCTGTATCGGGCAATGCTCAGGTAATAAAATCTTTGTGGGAACACCGGAATGAACAAAAACCTGGCAGAGGACCCAACCCCCCAGCCCCCCCCCCCCACACTAGAACTCCTACAACCTTTCCCAATTTATCCCCTTCTCTTCCTTCTGTGACACCAAAGACGGGGTAAAATGTCCACATGATGGCAAAACTAAACCAGAGGATCTAACCCCCCCCCCTCCTTCCATAGAAAACCAGGTTTTTGGAGAGATGATTTGTATTTGGGGGGCTGTATTATCTGAAGGGGGGGAAGATGTAAGGACCAGCTGGAGTCTGGAGAACCCCCTGCCCACCCCCACCCATAAGTCGCTGTGGCATAAGGTGAATTGGTGCCCTAGCCCTGGTCCGGGTGGTGAGACTAGCGGGGTACAGCACCCTGGTATTGTGGGGGAACCCCTGGCAGTTGTGGGAATTCTGGGTGGTTGAAAAGCCAACGATCGGCAGTTCCTTCATATTGGTTGGATTAGAGGCGGCGGAGAGCCGTGCTAATTGCTTCACTTCTAATCCGCCTCTAGACGGGCCTGATCCCCCGACCACCCGCTGGGCCGGAGCTGGCGGAGAGGCCGCCGTACGGCTCGGCTCCTGAGGCCGTAGAGAGTGAGAGTGGGCTCTGCTGGTGAGGGACCGTAGAGAGTGGGCTCTGCTCCTGAGACCGTAGAGAGTGGGCTCTGCTCCTGAGGCCGTAGAGAGTGGGCTCTGCTCCTGAGGCCGTAGAGAGTGGGCTCTGCTCCTGAGGCCGTAGAGAGTGGGCTCTGCTCCTGAGGCCGTAGAGAGTGGGCTCTGCTCCTGAGGCCGTAGAGAGTGGGCTCTGCTCCTGAGGCCGTAGAGAGTGGGCTCTGCTCCTGAGGCCGTAGAGAGTGGGCTCTGCTCCTGAGGGGCCGCAGGGAGTGGGCTCTGCTCCTGAGGGGCCGCAGGGAGCGGGCTCTGCCGGTGAGGGACCGTAGAGAGTGGGCTCTGCTCCTGAGGCCGTAGAGTGGGCTCTGCTCCTGAGGCCGTAGAGAGTGGGCTCTGCTCCTGAGGCCGTAGAGAGTGGGCTCTGCTCCTGAGGCCGTAGAGAGTGGGCTCTGCTCCTGAGGCCGTAGAGAGTGGGCTCTGCTCCTGAGGCCGTAGAGAGTGGGCTCTGCTCCTGAGGGGCCGCAGGGAGCGGGCTCTGCCGGTGAGGGGCCGCAGAGAGTGGGCTCTGCTCCTGAGGGGCCGTAGAGAGTGGGCTCTGCTCCTGAGGGGCCGCAGGGAGCGGGCTCTGCCGGTGAGGGGCCGCAGAGAGCGGGCTCTGCCGGTGAGGGGCCGCAGAGAGCGGGCTCTGCCGGTAAAGGGCCGCAGAGAGCGGGCTCTGCCGGTGAGGGGCCGCAGAGAGCGGGCTCTGCCGGTGAGGGGCTGTAGGGGGGAGTCAGGAAGGCCCCCCTGTTTATATAAACCTCTCAGTATAGTTTTGTATCGGATGAGATTGGGGTGTGTGGGGGTCGGTGTCGTCCAATCGGGGAGTCGGGAAGGCCCCCCTGTTTATATAAATGTCTCAGTAAAGTTTTGTATCGGATGAGATTGGGGTGTGTGGGGGGGTCGGTGTCGTCCAATCGGGGAGTCAGGAAGGCCCCTCTGTTTATATAAACGTCTCAGTAATGTTTTGTATCGGATGAGATTGGGGTGTGTGTAGTCGGTGTCGTCCAATCGGGGAGTCAGGAAGGCCCCTCTGTTTATATAAACGTCTCAGTAATGTTTTGTATCGGATGAGATTGGGGTGTGTGGGGGTCGGTGTCGTCCAATCGGGGAGTCAGGAAGGCCCCTCTGTTTATATAAACGTCTCAGTAATGTTTTGTATCGGATGAGATTGGGGTGTGTGTAGTCGGTGTCGTCCAATCGGGGAGTCAGGAAGGCCCCTCTGTTTATATAAACGTCTCAGTAATGTTTTGTATCGGATGAGATTGGGGTGTGTGTAGTCGGTGTCGTCCAATCGGGGAGTCGGGAAGGCCCCCCTGTTTATATAAACGTCTCAGTATAGTTTTGTATCGGATGAGATTGGGGTGTGTGGGGGTCGGTGTCGTCCAATCGGGGAGTCAGGAAGGCCCCTCTGTTTATATAAACGTCTCAGTATAGTTTTGTATCGGATGAGATTGGGGTGTGTGGGGGTCGGTGTCGTCCAATCGGGAGTCGGGAAGGCCCCTCTGTTTATATAAACGTCTCAGTATAGTTTTGTATCGGATGAGATTGGGGTGTGTGGGGGTCGGTGTCGTCCAATCGGGGAGTCGGGAAGGCCCCCCTGTTTATATAAATGTCTCAGTATAGTTTTGTATCGGATGAGATTGGGGTGTGTGGGGGTCGGTGTCGTCCAATCGGGGAGTCAGGAAGGCCCCCCTGTTTATATAAATGTCTCAGTATAGTTTTGTATCGGATGAGATTGGGGTGTGTGGGGGGGTCGGTGTCGTCCAATCGGGGAGTCAGGAAGGCCCCCCTGTTTATATAAATGTCTCAGTATAGTTTTGTATCGGATGAGATTGGGGTGTGTGGGGGTCGGTGTCGTCCAATCGGGGAGTCAGGAAGGCCCCTCTGTTTATATAAACGTCTCAGTATAGTTTTGTATCGGATGAGATTGGGGTGTGTGTGGGGTCCAATCGGGGAGTCAGGAAGGCCCCTCTGTTTATATAAACGTCTCAGTATAGTTTTGTATCGGATGAGATTGGGGTGTGTGTGGGGGTCGGTGTCGTCCAATCGGGGAGTCAGGAAGGCCCCCCTGTTTATATAAACGTCTCAGTAAAGTTTTTGTATCTCTTCTTCGGAGGAAAAGAAAGTTTGTAAATATTATTCTTCCTCTCTTCCCAGGCCCAGAGGGGGGGGGGGGGGCGGAGCGGTCCTCTCTCCCCCACCCGGCACACGCCGGGTTAATCTGGGGGCCCCTCCCCCCTCTGAAGAATGGGAGGAAGGGAGGAGGTGCGGAGATAAAACTACAAAATAGTGACAGACATGAGGCTGGGGAGCTCTGGGGGGACGGTGAGGGTCTGGGGAGGCCGGCTCAGGACTTTGCCCCCCCAATAACGTGCAATGACCCCTGGCCCGGCCCCCTGTGCTCCGCTGTGATTGGGGATCTGTGGCCCCCGGGCCCCCTTGTGTAAGAGGACATGGCTGGTAGGGGAGGCCTCTTATAAGGGAGGCTGGGAGACCCCCCCTCCCCCGGACTGACAGCTGGAGGCGGTGTGGATGTCTGTCAATGGAAGTTCTAAGAGACTCTGTTGTACCTTTCACTTTTCAGATGTCTTCGTATAAGAGGGCGACGCTGGACGAGGAGGAGCTGGTGGACTCCATCGGTGAGGGCGAAGTCTACCCCAATGGAGTGCAGGTGAGGACCGACCCCACCCCTTCTGTGTCTAGAACAACCCCCCCTGTTTGTGTCCTGAACCTCAATGTGCCGGTCTTCCCTGTCTGTGACCCCCCGGTGGTGTCTGTGTGTCCCCCAATCCTAGATGGTTCTTCTGTCTCCTGATCAACCCACCGCTTTACCTGCAGGTCTACCTGTGTGTGACCCCAAATGGTCTGTTGTCCCCAAACATGGATGGTGTCCTTAACTCCACCCCCAGTGTGTGGGTCTTGCCTGTCTGTGACCCCAGAGTGTTCCGACCCCTGGGTGGTGTGTGTGTGTGTGTGTGTGTCCCCCAACCCTGGATGGTTATTCTGTCTCCTGACCAACCCACCGCCTTTCATGCAGGTCTCCTGTGTGTGACCCCAGATGGTCTGTGTTGTCCCCAAACCTGGATGGTGTCCTGAACTTCCCCTCCACCCCCAATGTGTGGGTCTACCTGTACATATGACCCCAGAGTGTCCTAACCCCTGGGTGGTGTCTGTGTGTCCCCCAACCCCAGATAGTTCTGTCTCCTGACCAACCCTTCCCCATTCCTGCAGGTCTCTTGTGTGTGAACCCCAGAAACCTGAAAGGTGTCCTGAACCCCCCCCCATATGTGTGGGTCTAGCTGTGCATATGACCCCTGAGTGTCCCGACAACCAGGTGGTATTTGTGTGTCCCCCAACCCTAGATGGTTCTCCTGACTAACCCACCGTCTTTCCTGCAGGTCTCCTGTGTGTGACCCCAAATGGTCTGTGTTGTCCCCTAACCTGGATGGTGTCCTGAACCTCCCCTCCACCCCCAATGTGTGGGTCTACCTGTGCATCTGACCCCTGAGTGTCCCGACCCTCGGGTGGTGTCTGTCTCCCCTGACCAGCCCCGCCCCCCAAAATCCCTGCAGGTATCCTGAACCTATAAAGGTCTGGATCTACCTGTGTACGTGACCCATGAAAGTGTCCTGACCCCAGATGGTGCCTCTGTGTCCTGACCCCCCCCCCAATTCCTGTGGGTCTACCTGTGTATGTGACCCCTGATGGTATCTGTGTGTTCACCCCTCCTCCCCTTCAGTGTTCTAACCCCCCCCCCCCCAATGTGTGGATCTACCTGTGTTTGTGTCCCCTGACCCCAGATGGTTTGGTCTCCCTCCCATCCCTGTAGGTCTACTTGTGTATGTGACCCAGATGGTGCCTCCTGTGTCCTGACCCCCCCCCCCCCCAATGTGTGGATCTACCTGTGTTTGTGTCCCCTGACCCCAGATGGTTTGGTCTCCCTCCCATCCCTGTAGGTCTACTTGTGTATGTGACCCAGATGGTGCCTCCTGTGTCCTGACCCCCCCCCCCCAATGTGTGGATCTACCTGTGTTTGTGTCCCCTGACCCCAGATGGTTTGGTCTCCCTCCCATCCCTGTAGGTCTACTTGTGTATGTGACCCAGATGGTGCCTCCTGTGTCCTGACCCCCCCCCCCCCCCCCAATGTGTGGATCTACCTGTGTTTGTGTCCCCTGACCCCAGATGGTTTGGTCTCCCTCCCATCCCTGTAGGTCTACTTGTGTATATGACCCAGATGGTGCCTCCTGTGTCCTGACCCCCCCCCCCCCCCTAGCACAAGTCGGTGTCTCCCGACCCCCTACATGATCTGATCTGTGTTCTGTTACATTGTTTCCTCCACACTCACACTGACACATTTCCTCTCGGTGGTTGCTCAGACGCGCGGGTCCCATGTTTCCACCATGTGTCTCGGGATTTATGTTGCACTCAGTGTTGCCCATTTATAGATAATTGTTTTCAGCCCCAGGCTCTGTTCTTCCAGCGGTGTGATGTAACCCGATGTCTGTCCTTCCTGCTGTTAGGGATTCCAGGGACGGGAGGTGCAGTCGGCCTATTGGAGGCGCTCATTCTTACTTTCCAGCATATTGGAAGATCTTTGGGTGCTCTGCCCTAGTCTGCCAAGTCACAGAAGACGCAGTAACAAGCCTGGCAGGACAGAGGGCAGCGGATGGAGGCTGCCCTGGTGATGGAGTTCTGTGTTGCGGCTCTATGGTGGTCGTTATCCAGATAATTGGAAGTGGTGTCCCTTCTGTCCAGGCACACAAACCTGTATGTGGGGGCCCGGCGGTGTCTGTAGACATTGGGGCCGGCTTGTGACACACAGCCAAGGTCCAGATATGACATGTTTCACGTTTTGTTGCTTTTAGTCAGGTTTGGGGTGTTAGGGGTGGACCTGTGTGGTAGTCTTGGGGATGTTTGGGGAAGGAGTGTGAGGTGGTCTTGGGATTGTTGGGGGAAGGAGTGTGAGGTGGTCTTGGGATTGTTGGGGGAAGGAGTGTGAGGTGGTCTTGGGATTGTTGGGGGAAGGAGAGTGAGGTGGTCTTGGGATTGTTGGGGGAAGGAGAGTGAGGTGGTCTTGGGATTGTTGGGGGAAGGAGTGTGAGGTGGTCTTGGGATTGTTGGGGGAAGGAGTGTGAGGTGGTCTTGGGATTGTTGGGGGAAGGAGTGTGAGGTGGTCTTGGGATTGTTGGGGGAAGGAGTGTGAGGTGGTCTTGGGATTGTTGGGGGAAGGAGTGTGAGGTGGTCTTGGAATTGTTGGGGGAAGGAGTGTGAGGTGGTCTTGGGATTGTTGGGGAAGGAGTGTGAGGTGGTCTTGGGATTGTTGGGGGAAGGAGTGTGAGGTGGTCTTGGATTGTTGGGGAAGGAGTGTGAGGTGGTCTTGGGATTGTTGGGGGAAGGAGTGTGAGGTGGTCTTGGGATTGTTGGGGGAAGGAGTGTGAGGTGGTCTTGGGATTGTTGGGGGAAGGAGTGTGAGGTGGTCTTGGGTTTGTTGTGGGAAGGAGTGTGAGGTGGTCTTGGGATTGTTGGGGGAACGACTATGCGGGAGGGGTGGAGTGTTGGGGGGAGGAGTACATGGTAGTCTTGGAATTGGAGGGGGGGGGAAGCATGAGGTAGTTTTGGGATTGTGATTGTTGGGGGAAGGAGTGTGAGGTGGTCTTGGGATTGTTGGGGGAAGGAGTGTGAGGTGGTCTTGGGATTGTTGGGGGAAGGAGTGTGAGGTGGTCTTGGGATTGTTGGGGAAAGGAGAGTGAGGTGGTTTTGGGATTGTTGGGGGAAGGAGTGTGAGGTGGTCTTGGGATTGTTGGGGGAAGGAGTGGGAGGTGGTCTTGGGATTGTTGGGGGAAGGAGTGTGAGGTGGTCTTGGGATTGTTGGGGGAAGGAGTGTGAGGTGGTCTTGGGATTGTTGGGGGAAGGAGTGTGAGGTGGTCTTGGGATTGTTGGGGGAAGGAGAGTGAGGTGGTCTTGGGATTGTTGGGGGAAGGAGAGTGAGGTGGTCTTGGGATTGTTGGGGGAAGGAGTGTGAGGTGGTCTTGGGATTGTTGGGGGAAGGAGTGTGAGGTGGTCTTGGGATTGTTGTGGGAAGGAGTGCATGATAGCTTGTGTGTTGGGAGAACGAGTACACGAGGGGGGGGGGGGGGGAGTACATGGTAGTCTTGGAATTGGGGGCGGGGGGAGCATGAGGTAGTCTTGGGATTGTTGGGGAAAGGTGGGGAGGGAGTATGAGGTAGTCTTGGGATTGTTGGGAAAAGGTGGGGGGGTAGGAGTGTGAGGTGGTCTTGGGATTGTTGTGGGAAGGAGTATGAGGTAGTCTTGGGGACGGTGGGGGGTGGGGAGGGAGTATGATGTAGTCTTGGGGGTGTTGCACAGTAACTGATACACTCAGTGTTTTTCAGGGTGGTGTGGGAACGGTGAAGTCCAGCCCCCCCATCACTCGGCATGTTATACAATCTCTAAACACATTTGATCTCTTCCAAATCCTATTTACGTGATGGGGAGTGGCGCCTTCGTCTTGCTCAGTGAGTCACATCCAGCTGCTCATGAGAGTAAAGCTGAAGTGCTGCCCTGAATGTAAGCTCTTGGGACATCCAACATAGATATATTGGGGTTGGCCCAACCTCAGACACCAATTGGTGGTGGGGGGGTGGTTGGCTGCCGCCTCATCAGACACACATTGGTGGTGGGGGGGTTGGCGGTGGCCTCAGACACACATTGGTGGTGGGGGGGTTGGCGGTGGCCTCAGACACACATTGGTGGTGGGGGGGGGGTTGGTGGTGGCCTCAGACAAACATTGGTGGGGGGGTTTAGCCTCAGACATTGGTGGTGGGGGGGTTGAGAGAGCCGGTCTCAGACACACATTGGGTGTGGGGACGGGCAGCCTCAGACACATTGGGTGGGGGGAGTGGGGTGGTAGCCTCAAACACACATTGGTGGGGGGGGGAGTGGGGGTGGCAGCCTCACACAAATTGGTGGGGGGGGGGCAGCCTCAAACACACATTGGTGGGGGGGGAGTGGGGGTGGCAGCCTCACACAAATTGGTGGGGGGGGGGGCAGCCTCAGACACACATTGGGTGGGGGGTGGTAGCTTCAGACGCACATTGGAGACTATGACGAGTGTGTGGGGAATTGTTTCCATTCCAGAAATGTCACTCACCATATCATGGGTAATCGGAGCCGGCTCACCTGGCAACGTACAGGTAAAGCAGCCACATAATCCGCTCTGCTTACATTAACCCTTAACATGCATCTTTTGTCGGGTGACGGGGTCACTTACAGGTCTCCAGTTGCCACCTGCCCTATGGCTTAGAAGGATGAATTCTGATTTGAGGTTTGGGGGAGATGCCATTCATACCCTGAAAATAATTAATCCACAGTTTGTTTCTATTTACCATTTTTTTTTCTGGGGGTAACTGAAGGTTCCTTTCGGGGAGACGGGTGTAATGGAGACAGATGGAGACATCAGTTGGGTTATTGAAGGGTTGGTGAAAGCAACAACTGGGGTTTTTGATAGAGGAGGTAGAAGTGGTAGCTGGGGTGGGGGGGGGGGTGGGGGTTGTTGAGCAAGTGGAAGCAGTAGCTGGGATGTTGGAGGGAAGGTTGGTGCAGTGACAGTTTCTGTTGGGAAGGTGGTCGCAGTGGAGATCTTTCTTGAGGAGATGGCTGCAGTAAAGGGCTCTTTGTTAGGGAGGTGGGTGCAGTGGTGAGCTCTGTTGGGGAGGTGGGTGCAGTGTTGGGGAGGTGGGTGCAGTGTTGGGGAGGTGGGTGCAGTGTTGGGGAGGTGGGTGCAGTGGCGAGTGGCGAGCTCTGTTGGGGAGGTGGGTGCAGTGGCGAGCTCTGTTGGGGAGGTGGGTGCAGTGGCGAGCTCTGTTGGGGCGGTGGGTGCAGTGGCGAGCTCTGTTGGGGCGGTGGGTGCAGTGGCGAGCTCTGTTGGGGCGGTGGGTGCAGTGGCGAGCTCTGTTGGGGCGGTGGGTGCAGTGGCGAGCTCTGTTGGGGCGGTGGGTGCAGTGGCGAGCTCTGTTGGGGCGGTGGGTGCAGTGGCGAGCTCTTGGGGCGGTGGGTGCAGTGGCGAGCTCTTGGGGCGGTGGGTGCAGTGGCGAGCTCTTGGGGCGGTGTGTGCAGTGGTGGGGCTCTTTGGGGAGGTGTGTGCAGTGGCGGGGCTCTTTGTTGGGGAGGTGTGTGCAGTGGCGGGGCTCTTTGTTGGGGAGGTGTGTGCAGTGGCGGGGCTCTTTGTTGGGAAGGTGTGTGCAGTGGCGGGGCTCTTTGTTGGGGAGGTGTGTGCAGTGGCGGGGCTCTTTGTTGGGGAGGTGTGTGCAGTGGCGGGGCTCTTTGTTGAGGAGGTGGTTGCAGTGGCGGGGCTCTTTGTTGGGGCGGTGGGTGCAGCGGCGGGGCTCTTTGTTGGGGCGGTGGGTGCAGCGGCGGGGCTCTTTGTTGGGGCGGTGGGTGCAGCGGCGGGGCTCTTTGTTGGGGCGGTGGGTGCAGCGGCGGGGCTCTTTGTTGGGGCGGTGGGTGCAGCGGCGGGGCTCTTTGTTGGGGAGGTGGGTGCAGTGGCGAGCTCTTGGGGAGGTGGGTGCAGTGGCGAGCTCTTGGGGAGGTGGGTGCAGTGGCGAGCTCTTGGGGAGGTGGGTGCAGTGGCAGGACTCTTTGTTGGGGAGGTGGGTGCAGTGGTGGGGCTCTTTGGGGAGGTGTGTGCAGTGGTGGGGCTCTTTGGGGAGGTGTGTGCAGTGGCAGGGCTCTTTGTTGGGGAGGTGGTTGCAGTGGCCGGGGCTCTTTGTTGGGGAGGTGGGTGCAGTGGCGAGCTCTTGGGGAGGTGGGTGCAGTGGCGAGCTCTTGGGGAGGTGGGTGCAGTGGCGAGCTCTTGGGGAGGTGGCTGCAGTGGCGAGCTCTTGGGGAGGTGGCTGCAGTGGCGAGCTCTTGGGGAGGTGGCTGCAGTGGCGAGCTCTTGGGGAGGTGCGTGCAGTGGCGAGCTCTTGGGGAGGTGGGTGCAGTGGCGAGCTCTTGGGGAGGTGGGTGCAGTGGCAGGACTCTTTGTTGGGGAGGTGGGTGCAGTGGTGGGGCTCTTTGGGGAGGTGTGTGCAGTGGTGGGGCTCTTTGGGGAGGTGTGTGCAGTGGCAGGGCTCTTTGTTGGGGAGGTGGTTGCAGTGGCCGGGGCTCTTTGTTGGGGAGGTGGGTGCAGTGGCGAGCTCTTGGGGAGGTGGGTGCAGTGGCGAGCTCTTGGGGAGGTGGCTGCAGTGGCGAGCTCTTGGGGAGGTGGCTGCAGTGGCGAGCTCTTGGGGAGGTGGCTGCAGTGGCGAGCTCTTGGGGAGGTGGCTGCAGTGGCGAGCTCTTGGGGAGGTGGGTGCAGTGGCGAGCTCTTGGGGAGGTGGGTGCAGTGGCAGGACTCTTTGTTGGGGAGGTGTGTGCAGTGGTGGGGCTCTTTGGGGAGGTGTGTGCAGTGGTGGGGCTCTTTGGGGAGGTGTGTGCAGTGGCAGGGCTCTTTGTTGGGGCGGTGGGTCCAGCGGCGGGGCTCTTTGTTGGGGCGGTGGGTCCAGTGGCGGGGCTCTTTGTTGTTGTTGTAGCTGGAGGGGGGTAATATCTGGGAGGGGGTATTTCAGGTGAGGGCAGTGGATATGGGGGTATTGTAGGTGGGGCCAATATCTGGGGGGGGGGGTAAGGTAGGTGGGGGCAGTGGATGGGGGGGGGAGTATTGTAGGTAGGGGCAGTTGATGGGTTGTTTGAAGGTTCATCCACCCAATGACTATAAATGACGGGGTCGTTTCTCGGAATAAGTGGCGCCGGAGACTCGCGGAATCCGTTTTTTGATTCTCTGAGATTTTCCTTTCCGGAGAATTTTCTTCACAAGCCCCTAAGTAGATTTTGTCTGGCCCCCCTCCAGCCTCTTCTAATCCTTTATCCAAACAGATATAAACAATTCTGCCATCTCCACTTACACACAAGTTGGCGCTCGGCGAGAGATACCGACACCAACTGCGCCTGGAGGAGAGGGGGAGGGGGTAACTGCGTACCGGAAGAGGGAGGAAAGGGGGAGCTGCGTACCGGAGGAGGGAGGAAAGGGGGGAGCTGCGTACCGGAGGGGAGAAAACACATTTTTATTTCCCAGAAATTTGGGCAAAAATTTGTGTAAAGGTTGATGAAATTTTTTAATTTTGGTGAAATTAAGCAGTTTTGTTTTTTTCCAGCAAGATGGTGGTTGCACTGCCTGACATACAGGTGACCACTAGAGGGCGCTTGTTATAACATTCCCAAAACATACACATCTACCATTTTCCCTAAATGAGTTTAGACCCCCACAAGCTGCTGAGATATGATTGGGTATAGGTCTGTCTGCGGGCTGGTGGTGGTGGTGACGGGGTTAATATACGGCGAGTGACGGTCGGCTGGCGGCGGAATGCGAGGAATGTGCGGTGTGATGTACGGTCAGGTGGTTCAGGTTCTCTGCCATTTCCTCACATTGTGCTCCAGGAAGCGTTTTTTGATGTGACGTCACCGCGCAGACAAATGCCACTGATGGCACTAACTGGTGGGAAATTCTCATTCACAGGTCAACCTGCGAGGAACCCGCAACCGGAACAGCTGCTGGACGCAACGGACGCACGTGGAGAAGAGGCTTCTGGTCCTGGTCGCTGTCCTGTGCATCGGGCTCCTGGCGTGCCTACTGTCTCTGGCTCTGCAGTATAGAAGCAGTAGGTGCCCCTTGGGGTTCTGGAGTTGGGGGGGGGGGGGGGGTGACTGACACTGTACTCTAATGGCAATACTGAGGGGGGCTGTACTACTCTGCACCATAATGGCAGAACTGGGGGAGGTGATCATGGGGCTGGGGGAGCGCTGAGACACTGTACCCTGATAGCAGGAAAGGGGGGGGGGGTGGGAGGGGACCCTATAAGACTCTGTGCCCTGATGATGGGACTGGTGGGGACTGTAAAACTCTGTACCACCATGTCAGGACTGAGGGGGGGCTGTAAGACTCTGTACCCCCATGGCAGAACTGAGGGGGGGGCTGTAAGACTCTGTACCCCTATGGCAGGACTGAGGGGGGGGGCTGTAAGACTCTGTACCCCCATGGCAGGACTGGGGGGGGGCTGTAAGACTCTGTACCCCTATGGCAGGACTGAGGGGGGGGGCTGTAAGACTCTGTACCCCCATGGCAGGACTGAGGGGGGGGGGGCTGTAAGACTCTGTACCCCCATGGCAGGACTGAGGGGAGGGGGCTGTAAGACTCTGTACCCCTATGGCAGGACTGAGGGGGGGGGCTCTAAGAGTCTGTACCCCCATGGCAGGACTGAGAGGGGGGGCTGTAAGACTCTGTGGTTGGGGACTCTGTGTCCTGGTGTTTGGACTGGGTGAGCGGCGGTTGGGACTGGGTGAGCGGCGGTTGGGACTGGGTGAGCGGCAGTTGGGACTGGGTGAACGGCGGTTGGGACTCTGTACTGCGGCGGTTGGGACTCTGTACCGCGGCGGTTGGACTGGGAGAGCGATGGTTGGGACTCTGTACCTCGGCGGTTGGGACTGGGTGAGCGGCGGTTGGGACTGGGTGAGCGGCGGTTGGGACTGCGGCGGTTGGGACTCTGTACCGCGGCGGTTGGACTGGGAGAGCGATGGTTGGGACTCTGTACCTCGGCGGTTGGACTGGAAGAGCGGTGGTTGGGACTCTGTACCGCGGCGGTTGGACTGAGAGAGCGGTGGTTGGGACTCTGTACCTCGGCGGTTGGACTGAGAGAGCGATGGTTGGGACTCTGTACCGCGGCGGTTGGACTGGGAGAGCGATGGTTGGGACTCTGTACCTCGGCGGTTGGACTGAGAGAGCGGTGGTTGGGACTCTGTACCTCGGCGGTTGGACTGGAAGAGCGGTGGTTGGGACTCTGTACCTCGGCGGTTGGACTGAGAGAGCGGTGGTTGGGACTCTGTACCTCGGCGGTTGGACTGGAAGAGCGGTGGTTGGGACTCTGTACCTCGGCGGTTGGACTGAGAGAGCGGTGGTTGGGACTCTGTACCTCGGCGGTTGGACTGGAAGAGCGGTGGTTGGGACTCTGTACCTCGGCGGTTGGACTGAGAGAGCGGTGGTTGGGACTCTGTACCTCGGCGGTTGGACTGGAAGAGCGGTGGTTGGGACTCTGTACCTCGGCGGTTGGACTGAGAGAGCGGTGGTTGGGACTCTGTACCTCGGCGGTTGGACTGGAAGAGCGGTGGTTGGGACTCTGTACCGCGGCGGTTGGGACTCTGTACTGCGGCGGTTGGACTGGGAAATTAACCCTTCGTTATGGTTTTTTTGCTTCCAGAAAATCGCACCTGCCTGTCGGAATCTTGCATCTCGGTCACCAGCGCCATCCTGCGCTCTCTGGATCCCAGCGTTGATCCGTGTCAGGACTTCTACAGCTATGCCTGCGGCGGGTGGATCAAAGCCAACCCGGTCCCCGACGGCCATTCCCGCTGGGGGACCTTCAATGAGCTGTGGGAGCACAACCAGGCCATCATGAAGCAACTGCTGGGTGAGTGTGAGACGGAATCCCGAATTATTGCCTTGTGTGGTCAGTCAGCAGACATCTCCTAAAAATGTCCTTCATCGGCCTGGAGGTCCTGCTACTGTGCCGTGTGGAGGGCTCTCCCAATCCTGTGCCGTGTGGAGGGCTCCCCCGATCCTGTGCCGTGTGGAGGGCTCCCCCGATCCTGTACCGTGTGGAGGGCTCCCCCGATCCTGTGCCGTGTGGAGGGCTCTCCCGATCCTGTGCCGTGTGGAGGGCTCTCCCGATCCTGTGCCGTGTGGAGGGCTCCCCCGATCCTGTGCCGTGTGGAGGGCTCCCCCGATCCTGTGCCGTGTGGAGGGCTCCCCCGATCCTGTGCCGTGTGGAGGGCTCCCCCGATCCTGTGCCGTGTGGAGGGCTCCCCCGATCCTGTGCCGTGTGGAGGGCTCCCCCGATCCTGTACCGTGTGGAGGGCTCCCCCGATCCTGTGCCGTGTGGAGGGCTCCCCCGATCCTGTGCCGTGTGGAGGGCTCTCCCGATCCTGTGCCGTGTGGAGGGCTCCCCCGATCCTGTGCCGTGTGGAGGGCTCCCCCGATCCTGTGCCGTGTGGAGGGCTCCCCCGATCCTGTGCCGTGTGGAGGGCTCCCCGATCCTGTGCCGTGTGGAGGGCTCCCCCGATCCTGTGCCGTGTGGAGGGCTCCCCGATCCTGTGCCGTGTGGAGGGCTCCCCCGATCCTGTGCCGTGTGGAGGGCTCCCCCGATCCTGTGCCGTGTGGAGGGCTCCCCCGATCCTGTGCCGTGTGGAGGGCTCCCCCGATCCTGTGCCGTGTGGAGGGCTCCCCCGATCCTGTGCCGTGTGGAGGGCTCCCCCGATCCTGTGCCGTGTGGAGGGCTCCCCCGATCCTGTGCCGTGTGGAGGGCTCCCCCGATCCTGTGCCGTGTGGAGGGCTCCCCCGATCCTGTGCCGTGTGGAGGGCTCCCCCGATCCTGTGCCGTGTGGAGGGCTCCCCCGATCCTGTGCGTGTGGAGGGCTCCCCCGATCCTGTGCCGTGTGGAGGGCTCCCCCGATCCTGTGCCGTGTGGAGGGCTCCCCCGATCCTGTGCCGTGTGGAGGGCTCCCCCGATCCTGTGCCGTGTGGAGGGCTCCCCCGATCCTGTGCCGTGTGGAGGGCTCCCCCGATCCTGTGCCGTGTGGAGGGCTCCCCCGATCCTGTGCCGTGTGGAGGGCTCCCCCGATCCTGTGCCGTGTGGAGGGCTCCCCCGCTGTGCCTGTGGAGGGCCCCCCGTCCTGTGCCGTGTGGAGGGGGTCCCCCGCTCCTGTGGAGGGCCCCCCGTCCTGTGCCGTGTGATCCCCCGAAGGGCTCCCCCGATCCTGTACCATATTAACCCCCCCCCCCCCCAACATTCAGCTTCAAGCAAAGAGACCAAACCCCCCAACATTCAGCTCCAGGCAGGCAAAGAGACCCCCCCTAACATTCAGCTCCAGGCAGAGAACAAACCCTCCAATAGTCAGCTCCAGGCAAAGAGACCAACCCCCCTAACATTCAGCTCCAGGCAAAGGGACCCCCCTCCCTAACATTCAGCTCCAGGCAGAGAACAAACCCTCCAATAGTCAGCTCCAGGCAAAGAGACCCCCCCCCCCAACATTCAGCTCCAATCAGATTATCCCCCCCCAATGTTACCTTTTATCCAGGGACCACCCCCCAAATTTCAACTCTATCCAGACAGACCCCCCCAACACCGCATACTCTAAGGAACTGTCTGAATTTCATAGATCTAGACATGGAAAGGTTCAGTGATTGGGGGGGGGTGTCTGTGGTCTGTAGGGGGGGGTCTCTGCTTGTGACTCCTCCTCCAGCTTCTAGAAGTGGGGGTACAGAGGTGGAGGCACTCCGCAGTTGGCGCATTGTTCTTCCCTCCCCTGTAATAGGACAGTCAGATTGTTAGTTCAGGGACCTGACGGGGGAGGGGGGGTTGTCATCTGATCCCTCCAGTCTCTGAACTTGGCCGAGAATCTGTTTACACGTCCTGCGATCTCCCATTGTGAGTTCTGTGATCTCCAGATGGCAAATTCTAGCAATCCGCATCCTGGAATTAACCTTGTGGCTGCCTCATTCAAGATGGAGATCGAGAAGGAAGAGAGGCGGACCACGAATAAGGCCAAGGAAAAGAGCCAACATGTATCGGGGCGCACTCCCCCTTCATCAGAGCTTGAAGTTGTATAGATTATAAGGGCTGAAATGGATTCTGGAAGAGTGTTTTGTGGACGATTAGTTTTCATTACTGAATACACATTCAGTTTACCAATTGTAATTGTGATTCCATATATAACATCCGGGCCCTGATGAAGGGGGGCCAGACCCCGAAACATGTTGGTGTACAGTTACTTGATCATGGTTTACTTGGACTTCTGTGGTTTGGCGCTTCGTTTTTTTTCCCTCTGGATTCTGATCCTGGATGCCCCGATTAGGGTGATGTCTGACCAGAGCGCCCTCGCCATGGCCACGGCCCGGCTCGTGTCAGGCGGGTGACGTTCCTCCCCGGTCATCGCCACGTCTGCTCTCTGTAGGCCGGACACCGGAGAGGAAGCAGATTTTGTATTATTCGGCAGTCGGTGTTCCCAGAACTCGTACCGTGAGATGGTGTCACTGATGGCAGATGGGGGGGGGGGGGGTGGGGGGGTTGGGCCTGTCTGTGACCTTCAGCACTGAGTGCGGCTCCCCTCCCCCCTCCTTGTCAGCGCCGCAGATAGTCATTTGTTTGTATTGGACGGGAGTTGCTGAGCTGCAGCGTTTATTGCTGCTAGGGGACCTGCTATGGTTCTTCTTTACAACCTGCAGCCGGGGGCCCCCTTGTTGGGTGCTTTTGGGGGCTCGCAGCTGGGGGCCTCTCTCGGGTGCCTTTTGGGGGCTCGCAGCCGGGGTCCCCTCTCTTGGGTGCCTTTTGGGGGCTCGCAGCCAGGGGCCCCTCCAACCTGCAGCTGGGGGCCCCCTTGTTGGGTGCCTTTTGGGGCCTGCAGCCGGGGGCCCCCTCATTGGTACCTTTTTTGGGGGCTGCTCTTGTTGGCTGCCTTTTGGGGGCTCGCAGCCAGGGGCCGCTCTTGTTAGCTGCCTTTTGGGGGCTCGCAGCCGGGGGCAACTCTTGTTGGCTGCCTTTTGGGGGCTAGCAGCTGGGGGCCCCTTTGGCTGCCTTTTGGGGGCTCGCAGCCGGGGGCCCCTCTTTGTTGGCTGCCTTATCGGGGCCCTCTCATTGGGTGCCTCCCGGGGGCCCCGCTAGTTGGGTGCCTCCCGGAGGCCCCGCTAGTTGGATGCCCTTTGTGGCCCGCAGCCTGGGCCGCCCCTAGTTGGGTGCCTTTTTATGATCCGCATCCAGGGGCCCCCCCTCATTGGGTGCCCATTTGGGGCCTGGAGCCGGGGGAGCGCCCCTAGTTGGGTGCACTTTGTGGCCTGCAGCCTGGCCCCCCCTCAGTGGATGCCTTTTGGGACCTGCAGTCTGGGTGAGCGCCCCTAGTTGGGTGCCTTTTATGAACCGCAGCCTGGCCCCCCCTCATTGGGTGCCTTTTTGGGGCTCGCAGCCGGGGGCCCCCCTCATTGGGTGCTTTTAAGGATCCGCCACCAGGGGCCTGCCTTGTTGGGTGCCCTTTCCCCTGGTTGGGTGCCTTTTTAGGGGGCCCCCTTCAATGAGTGGTTGTGGCCTGCAGCTTGGGGGGGGCTCCCCTGGTTGAGTGCCTCTGTGGCATGCAGCTTGGGGGGGCTCCCCTGGTTGAGTGCCTCTGTGGCATGCAGCTTGGGGGGGCTCCCCTGGTTGAGTGCCTCTGTGGCATGCAGCTTGGGGGGGGGGCCTCACCCAGGTGTCCATCTTGCCACAAGCAGCTCTGCTCCGATGAGGGAATGGGATGGCGCGATCATCGACCACACATAACATTCCTCACCTCGGTCATTGTACTCCTCTCCAGCCCATGTTTCCTTCACACGTACACTCCCAGCTCTGCGCCCATCACAGGAGAGGCGGGGTCACCCTCAGACTACAAATCTCATCATCCCATCTGTGTAACATCCTGAACATCATCCCTCACGCCTTCTACAGCCTCCGCTGGAACGGCTTCCTCTGATTTCACCGTATGGAGGCCGGGGGGGACTGTGATGGTTTCAGGAAGCCCCTCTGTTAGCCCCTCCCACCAGCCAAATTCTGCCTCCATTGCATAAAGAAGCACAGAAACCTGGTAAAATCGCCGGGTCTAAAATGTATGCAATAAAGTTAAAAATATATATATATATATATATATATATAATTAAATGTTAATGTTACCTTCATCATTGATGTGTTCCACTCGGCTGACGTGATTGGTCTCTTCCTTCTCCACAGAAAACAAGACTATGAATTTCAGCAGTGCTGCCGAGCACAAAGCTCAGAGTTACTACCAGGCCTGTATGAACGAGTCCAAAATCGCAGATCTCGGCGCCAAACCGCTGCAAGACCTCGTAGAGAAGGTGAGAGGACGAAACGCGTCCGGTCCAAGAATAACGAGTCATTAAAGGGGCACTCCCACCCAGGACTGGGATGTGTGGGTGCTGAACGGGGACATAAGGGGTTCCTCATGTAACAAGTGATGGGGGTTCCCCACTACTGCACAGCCAGGCACACAACATTTTCAGTGAACAGACCTTGAGCTTTGTATTGGGGGGGGGGGGGATAGGAGTTATGGGATGCCCAACTTAAAAGTGACAAAGCCGGTTTAGTAATTTTGCGATGTCCTCTAGTATTGGGAGTGTCTAATATTGGGGTGTCTTCCAGCTCGGTGGGTGGAATATCACTGGTCCATGGGACAAGGACAACTTCCAGGAGATCCTGCAGGCCATCACGGCGTACTACAGAGTCTCTCCCTTCTTCTCAGTGTTTGTGAGCGCAGACTCCAAGAACTCCAACAGCAACATCATCCAGGTGAGGCGCAGGGGACTTCATAGTACGGGGGGGTCTAGGTTGCCCTTCAAGATTCTTATTGGTTCTGACTCGTCTCTTCTCTCTCCCCAGATAGACCAATCTGGTTTAGGTTTACCGTCTCGAGAATACTACCTGAACAAAACTGCCAATGAAAAGGTGAGTTCTACCAGGCCATGGCTAATGTCTTTGCCCCAAATACCCCAACCCCATTTCCTGGTCCCTCTTCTGACTCCCGATGCTCTTCATTCTGTAGGTTCTCACCGGATACCTCAACTTCATGGTGCAGCTGGGGGTCCTCCTGGGTGGGGAGGAGAACACCACACGCCAGCAGATGCAGGAGATCCTGGACTTCGAGACGGCCCTGGCCAATATCACCATCCCGCAGGAGAAGAGGCGAGATGAGGAGCTCATCTACCACAAGATCACCGCCAAAGAGCTACAGGTGAGACTTTTACCAATTCCTTCCAGTCTCCATTCATTGTATGGAAACCCCTAGAGGTGCAGGCTGTACACCTTGAGACTCCCCTAGACGTGCAGGTCGCGGCCGTACACTTTGAGACTCCCCTAGACGTGCAGGCCGCGGCCGTACACCTTGAGACTCCCCTAGACGTGCAGGCCGCGGCCGTACACCTTGAGACTCCCCTAGACGTGCAGGCCGCGGCCGTACACCTTGAGACTCCCCTAGACGTGCAGGCCGCGGCCGTACACCTTGAGACTCCCCTAGACGTGCAGGCCGCGGCCGTACACCTTGAGACTCCCCTAGACGTGCAGGCCGCGGCCGTACACCTTGAGACTCCCCTAGACGTGCAGGCCGCGGCCGTACACCTTGAGACTCCCCTAGACGTGCAGGCCGCGGCCGTACACCTTGAGACTCCCCTAGACGTGCAGGCCGCGGCCGTACACCTTGAGACTCCCCTAGACGTGCAGGCCGCGGCCATACACCTTGAGACTCCCCTAGACGTGCAGGCCGCGGCCATACACCTTGAGACTCCCCTAGACGTGCAGGATGTGGCCGTACACCTTGAGACTCCCTAGGACAGGGCGCCATCCTAGATGTAATATGATTGTGTTCCCTCCCCATCCAGGATCTGGTACCCATTGTGGATTGGATGCCCCTTCTCCAAACTGCCTTTCGCCCCGTAGAGATTAATGAGACAGAGCCTGTGGTGGTTTACGCTAAAGAATACTTGATGGAGGTGTCCAGTCTCATCAATAACACTGACAAGAGGTAGGTACGGGTCTGCCAGCTTCCATCACGGCTCCTCTGCACGGGTGTAAGCTGATTTTTCTATGTGGTGGATGGAGATGAGTCTAGGTGTAATGGGTGGGGGCAGGGAGGGTGTAATGTTGGCATTTGTATAAGAGATCAGTTCAAGTATCTTGGCTCCCCTCTGCATCTCCCCTCAAGGGCAGGCTTCCCTCTGTGGTCCTCCAAGGGCAGGCTTCCCTCTGTGGTCCTCCAAGGGCGGGCTTCCCTCTGTGGTCCCCCTTCCGGGGCGGGCTTCCCTCTGTGGTCCCCCTCCCGGGGCGGGCTTCCCTCTGTGGTCCCCCTCCCGGGGCGGGCTTCCCTCTGTGGTCCCCCTCCCGGGGCGGGCTTCCCTCTGTGGTCCCCCTCCCGGGGCGGGCTTCCCTCTGTGGTCCCCCTCCCGGGGCGGGCTTCCCTCTGTGGTCCCCCTCCCGGGGCGGGCTTCCCTCTGTGGTCCCCCTCCCGGGGCGGGCTTCCCTCTGTGGTCCCCCTCCCGGGGCGGGCCTCCCTCTGTGGTCCCCCTCCCGGGGCGGGCCTCCCTCTGTGGTCCCCCTCCCGGGGCGGGCCTCCCTCTGTGGTCTCCCTCCCGGGGCGGGCCTCCCTCTGTGGTCCCCCTCTCGGGGTGGGCTTCCTTCTGTGGTCCCAACCAAGGTGGGCTCCCCCCCCCCCCCCGTATTCCCCTGGGGTGGGCCCCCCTAGTAAATTCACACTCCAATTGGTGAAGGCGTTCCAAGTAACCCAATGACTGATCTTCTCTCCTCTCAGAATCCTGAATAACTACATGATCTGGAATGTGGTGCGGAAGACGAGCGCCCTGTTGGATCAGAGGTTCCAGGACGTTGAAGAGAAGTTCCTGGAAGTCATGTATGGAACCAAGAAGGTGAGAGATGCTGGCTGGTCACGTCTCTGGGAGATCCGGGAATCCTGGCATGTCATGCAGATGTATTGGGGAATGAATATATTCCGGTGTAGCAATTGGCTGTGCTGAGCCGGCAGCCTCTTGCTCTGGGCTCAGATCTCTGCCATGGCAGGAAGTGGCGGGTCCCGTGTGCAGGAAGTGGCCGGTTTCGGTTTTGCTCTGTGGTCACACATTGACGAGTCACACAAGCCGGCGTGTCCAGGAAGTCACCCGGCTTTCACTTCATAGAAATGGAAACCAACATCTGGCAGGAAGTGTGCCCCGCCTGAACTGCAACGGTGCAACCTCGGCGAGCACGTCTATTCCTCAGGGGACCCCCCACTTTTCTACAGGGGGCCCCGACTCTACACCTGCCATGTAATTTAACTTGGGGGGGGGGGGGGGTAGGAATTATGGGATGCCCAACTTGAAAGTGACAAAACCAGAGACAACTTTTTCCCCATGTACAGCTCTGGTTCCTCTGTGCAGCTAACAGATCAGTGAGATCAGCAACAGCCCCTTCCAGGCAGGAACTCTCAGTCCCTTAGAAAGTAGCACAATGTGATGTGGACGGCATCCTGGAGTTCTTCCCACTCCCTACAGAGGCTGGTCCTAGGTCTACCACTTTCGGAAATGCTGGCCCACCCCCGGCGGCCTCTCTACCGCCCCACCCCCGGCGGCCTCTCTACCGCCCCACCCCCGGCGGCCCCGCTACCGGCCCACCCCCGGCGGCCTCTCTAGCGGCCCACCCCCGGCGGCCCACCCCCGGCGGCCTCTCTACCGGGCCCACCCCCGGCGGCCTCTCTACCGGGCCCACCCCCCGGCGGCCTCTCTACCGGGCCCACCCCCCCCCACCCCCCCCGGCGGCCTCTCTACCGGGCCCACCCCCCCCGGCGGCCTCTCTACCGGGCCCACCCCCCGGCGGCCTCTCTACCGGGCCCACCCCCCGGCGGCCTCTCTACCGGGCCCACCCCTTATGTTGCAGCACATTTAAAAAACAAGTCCCATGGAGGAAGCAAAAAGGGGTCCCCGGTTTTCCAGCAGTGCTTTGTATTATATGTTTCAAATTTTGGTTATTGTGTTTTATGTTCTTGTAATGGCGCCGCACATTGCTGGTTGCACAACTTTCCTCCTTTAGTTTGTGGGTAGAACAGCGCCCCCTGCTGTCCCTTCTGATTACATCCAATGTGATGGACGACATGAGATTTGGTGTACAACTAAAATTGCCACCTTTTTTTTCTTCAAGCCAAACCTGAACACTTTAGCGGCCTTGGACGCCTTTTTGTAGAAGCGCGCCACAGTGAACCGTGGGTGTGGCCAAATTGCTCTTGCTGACGACATCTGCCCCCCGGTGATGCCGAACCTGCCCCCAGACTGCTGCCCGCAGCTCATGGACGGCAACAGATTTGTGTGTGACTCTCTTGGTTACTTGGGGAGCCACAGCCCGGTCTAAATAAGTGTGTCCGGGTGAATCTCGAACAGGTGGCATCCCTATGTACAACCCTGGTGCCGACCTGTGGCCCTTTTGGTATATATGATGTGTGGCCCTCAGCAGTCTGTACCAGGAACCTTGATCACTATCAGCCTCATGTAACATCTTCCCAGTTTGGTATTCTCTTCTGCAGTCCTCTCTAGAAGTACTCTCATGCGGCCCTTTGGTGTCAGGGGCGCCATTTTGAGGCCCCCCCTTTTTAGCTCCATTGACCACCACTGGTGTAGAGGATCATCGGATGTGGTGGGTGATGTAGGGTTTAGTGGTGGCTGATGGTGGATGAGAATCTTTGTAGCAGTTCTACAGAACAGTTCTGAGGTTTGTGTTCCAGTAATGACGTCTATCCTCCTCCTTTTGTTCTCTCGGATCTCCATCAGAACCTTCTCTGCTTCTCTTACAGACTTGCACCCCACGCTGGAAGTTCTGTGTTGGTGACACGGATATCAATCTCGGCTTCGCTTTGGGCGCCATGTTTGTGAAGAGTGTGTTTGCGGAAACCAGCAAACCCCGGGTAAGCAATGGGGGAGGGAAGGGTAAGCTAAGGAGTGTGGGGGTTGGGGGTGGGACTGAGTGAATGGGGGTGAGCTTAGAAAGTGGGGGACAAGGGTGAGTAGAGCTGATGAGTGGGGGGGACAAGGGTGAGTAGAGCTGATGAGTGGGGGGGACAAGGGTGAGTAGAGCTGATGAGTGGGGGGACAAGGGTGAGTGTGGGGGACAAGGGTGAGTAGAGCTGATGAATGCAGGGACAAGGGTGAGTAGAGCTGATGAGTGGGGGGACGAGGGTGAGTAGAGCTGATGAGTGGGGGCACAAGGGTGAGTAGAGCTGATGAGTGGGGGGACGAGGGTGAGTAGAGCTGATGAGTGGGGGGACGAGGGTGAGTAGAGCTGATGAGTGGGGGGACGAGGGTGAGTAGAGCTGATGAGTGGGGGGACGAGGGTGAGTAGAGCTGATGAATTGGGGCACAAGGGTGAGTAGAGCTGATGAATTGGGGCACAAGGGTGAGTAGAGCTGATGAGTGGGGGGACGAGGGTGAGTAGAGCTGATGAGTGGGGGGACAAGGGTGAGTAGAGCTGATGAGTGTGAGTAGAGCTGATGAGTGGGGGGACGACGGTGAGTAGAGCTGATGAGTGGGGGGACGAGGGTGAGTAGAGCTGATGAGTGGGGGCACAAGGGTGAGTAGAGCTGATGAATTGGGGCACAAGGGTGAGTAGAGCTGATGAATTGGGGCACAAGGGTGAGTAGAGCTGATGAGTGGGGGGACGAGGGTGAGTAGAGCTGATGAATTGGGGGGACAAGGGTGAGTAGAGCTGATGAGTGGGGGCACAAGGGTGAGTAGAGCTGATGAGTGGGGGGACGAGGGTGAGTAGAGCTGATGAATTGGGGCACAAGGGTGAGTAGAGCTGATGAATTGGGGCACAAGGGTGAGTAGAGCTGATGAGTGGGGGGACGAGGGTGAGTAGAGCTGATGAGTGGGGGGACGAGGGTGAGTAGAGCTGATGAATTGGGGCACAAGGGTGAGTAGAGCTGATGAATTGGGGCACAAGGGTGAGTAGAGCTGATGAATTGGGGCACAAGGGTGAGTAGAGCTGATGAGTGGGGGGACGAGGGTGAGTAGAGCTGATGAATTGGGGGCACAAGGGTGAGTAGAGCTGATGAGTGGGGGGACGAGGGTGAGTAGAGCTGATGAGTGGGGCGACGAGGGTGAGTAGAGCTGTAGAGTTTAGGGGGGGTATATAGCATTGGGGAGTTGGGTTAGGCTAGGTTGGAACACTAGGAGTGGAGTCCTATTTGTGCACATCTGTTATGGGGGGGGGGGGGGGGGGGTCTACATCTTAGAGTGGCTCTACCCTCCCTTGTGAGGATTGGATTGGATTGGGTCCTCTGTGGTTCTCAGAGTGGCTCCATCCCCCTTGGTGAGGAATCGCTTCTCTCTGCGGTTCTCGGAGTGACTATCTCCCCTGGTGAGGATTCGGTTCTCAGAGTGGCTCCATCCCCTGGTGAGGATCCAGTTCTTGGAGTGGCTCCATCCCCTGGTGAGGATCCAGTTCTTGGAGTGGCTCCATCCCCTGGTGAGGATCCAGTTCTTGGAGTGGCTCCATCCCCCGGTGAGGATTTGCGGTGACGTATATTTTATGTGTTTGGCGCAGGCAATGCAAATGATAAAAGGTATAAAGAAGGCCTTTGAAGAGAGTCTGCAGACGCTGACCTGGATGGATGAAGATACGAGGAAGGCCGCCAAAGAGAAGGTGAGACCCCCACAGATCTCTGTATGACATCATGAACCCGCCGGTCATCCTGATTGGTGGGTTTTCATAATGAGTTTACTTTTTTTTTTCTTAGGCTGAAGCAATCTACGATATGATTGGTTATCCAAACTTCATCATGGACCCCAAGGAGCTGGATAAAGTGTTCAATGATGTAAGTGGGGGCTGGGCAGGGGTGACATTGGCATTGATCACTGGGGGCTGGGCAGGGGTGACATTGGCATTGATCACTGGGGAGAACAGTACATGAGAACAGGGACATTGATCACCGCCTGGGGAAACAAAACATTTGCTGGTCTGTGCTAGTTCTCTAATTGGTTACATTGGTTGGAGGGGAGGAGCCAGGCAGTCCTATTGGTTGTTTTCTGTGATGATGTCATAGTGACCCGCACTCTGCTCTCTCCCGCAGTATGAAGTGACTCCGGATCTCTACTTCCAGAACGTCATGTTGTTCTATAACTTCTCAGCCAGAGTGACCTCCGATCAGCTCCGCAAACCACCCAACAAGGACCAGTAAGTGGTGCTAAGGGGGAGGAGGGGTTCTGAGGATGATTGGGGGGGGGGAGGGGATCTGAGGATGATGGGGGGAAAGGGGTTCTGAGATCTGAGGATGATGGGGGGGAGGGGGAGGGGTTCTGAGATCCAAGGATGATTGGGGGGAGGGGGCTTCTGAGATCTGGGGATGATTTGGGGAGGGGGGTGTTCTGAAATCTGGGGATGATTATTTGGGGGGTTCTGAAATCTGGGGATGATTATTTGGGGGGTTTTGAGATCTGGGGATGATTATTTGAGGGGGGTTCTGAGATCTGGGGATGATTGGGGGGGTTCTGAGATCTGGGGATGATTGGGGGGGGGGGGTTTCTGAGATCTGGGGATGGTTGGGGGTGTTCTGAGATCTGGGGATGACTGGGGGGGGGGGTGTTCTGAGATCTGGGGGGGGGGGTGTTCTGAGATCTGGGGATAATTGGAGGGGGGGGGGTTCTGAGATCCGGGGATGATGGGGGGGGGGGTTCAAACAAGTTTTTTGTTCTTTGAAGTGAAACTCCTCCCGAACTTTAGTTGGATCACCGGGCAGAGGCCATGATGTCCAATGAGGTGACACCGGAAGCTGAATTAGTGTTCTCTCTCTAGATAGTATCTGATGGGGGGGGTTGTTGGGTGTGTTCCTGTTCTGGTATCTGGCGGGGCGATGGGTTCCTGGTCCAATGTCTGGTGGGAGGGTTACTGGTTTAGTATCTGGCATTCATGGTTTAGAGTATGAGAGTATCAGGTCTCCTATGTGTCTACGTCCCCCCCTTAGGGGCCACAGCGTAGGGGCCCCAGTCTTCTGTCTGTGGTGCTGACATGTTTCACTTACTGTGCTCTCCCTCCTCACAGGTGGAGTATGACCCCGCCAACGGTCAACGCTTATTATTCCCCCACCAAGAATGAGATTGTCTTCCCAGCTGGGATCCTGCAGGCTCCGTTCTACACCGGCTCCTCTCCAACGTAAGCTATGAGCGGGGTTCCCGCTTATGGTGTTTAATATTCCACCCCCCCCCCCACCTGGAGTCCGATCAGCTCTGTTGATGGGTTCTGGATTCCCCCCCCCCCCCTCTGTATTGATCTGGATCTCTCCTCTGCAGGGCTTTAAATTTCGGTGGGATTGGAGTGGTGATGGGACATGAACTGACTCATGCATTTGATGACCAAGGTACTGCCCATCTGTGTGATTCACCCCCCCCCCCCCCCCAACTCTGCCACCCTGTAATACACCCCCACCCCGACTTTGCCACCCTGTAATTCCCATGGTCCCTCCCTCTGACTTTACCACTCTGATGCCCCCCCCCTTGACTTTACCACTCTGATGCCCCCCCCCTTGACTTTACCACTCTGATGCCCCCCCTGATTTTACCACTCTGATGCCCCCCCCCTTGACTCTACCACTCTGATGCCTCCCCTCCCCCGACTCTACCACTCTGATGCCCCCCCTCCCCCCTGACTCTACCACTATAATGGCCCCCCGGTTCTTCCTGTGTAGGCAGAGAGTATGACAAGGACGGGAACCTGCGTCCCTGGTGGAAGAACTCCTCGGTTGAGGCCTTCAAGAAGCAGACAGAGTGCATTACCAATCAATACAGCAGCTACAAGGTGAACGGCGAGGCCATCAATGGGAATCACACGCTGGGCGAGAACATCGCAGATAACGGCGGACTCAAAGCTGCTTATCGGGTGAGCCATTCATTCATTGTCAGGCGGACACAACTCTCAGATCACCATCTTAATGAACGGATAAAACAATATTCTTAGGCTTGGTTCCCATCAATGCAAATCAAAAGCAATTTGAACCGCATCCAATTTGCATAACATGTGAACCAGGCTGGCTTTTAATGGAGCCGGATGTGGTGTGAATTTAAAAAAGGATCCTGTGCGTTTAGTCTGGTTCAGGTGAAATTTCAGTGTCAAATTCACTTCTGAACCACTGAATGGAAACCGCACCGGACTCTGCGCCGAACCTGGACCTTCATATGTGTGAAGACAGCCTCAGTCTAGGTGGCTCCAGTCTCTGGCCTGGGTGATGTGGTAACAGTGATCCCACGGGGTGACCTTGGGTGATGTGGTGACAGTGATCCCACGGGGTGACCTTGGGTCATGTAGTGACGGTGATCCCACGGGGGGTGACCTTGGGTGGTGTGGTGTCTGTGATCCCACGGGGTGACCTTGGGTGGTGTGGTGTCGGTGATCCCACGGGGTGACCTTGGGTGGTGTGGTGTCGGTGATCCCACGGGGTGACCGTGGGTGATGTGGTGATGGAGATCCCACGGGGTGACTGTAACAGAATAGCCTGTGACACCCAGAGACTTTTGAGGGATGCAGGGTGCTCCTTGGCTGATGTGATGACGGTGATCCCATGGGGTGACCTTGGGGGTTGTGGTGACGGACATCTCACAGGGTGACTTTGGGTGATGTGGTGAGTGTGATCCCACGGGGTGACCGTGGGTGATGTGGTGATGGAGATCCCACGGGGTGACTGTAACAGAATAGCCTGTGACACCCAGAGACTTTTGAGGGATGCAGGGTGCTCCTTGGCTGATGTGATGACGGTGATCCCATGGGGTGACCTTGGGGGTTGTGGTGACGGTCATCTCACAGGGTGACTTTGGGTGATGTGGTGAGTGTGATCCCACTGGGTGACCTTGGGTGGTGTGGTGACGGTGATTCCACGGGATGACCTTGGGTGACGTGGTGACAGTTATCCCACGAGGTGATGTGGTGACGGAGATCCCATGGGGTGACTGTAACAGAATGGCCCGTGACACCCAGAGACTTTCGAGGGATGTGGGGTGCTCCTTGGGTGATGTGGTGATGGTGATCCCACGGGGTGACCTTGGGTGATGTGGTGTCGGTGATCCCACGGGGTGACCTTGGGTGATGTGACGGTGATCCCATGGGGTGACCTTGGGTGATGTGATGGTGATGTGGTGACGGTGATTCCACAGAGGGTGACCTTGGGTGACGTTGTGATGGTGATCTGGTGACACGGTGGGGTTTTCTGTCTTACAGGCATACCAGAATTGGGTGAAGGAGAATGGAGAGGAGAAGGAGCTGCCATCACTGGGGCTCTCCAACAATCAGCTCTTCTTTGTGGGGTTCGCCCAGGTGAGGACGATCGCTCTAGTCGTATTGTATTTTCACGGATGAAGTCTTGAATATAAACGCTCCTGTGTGTTTGTGTGAATTCTGCATAGACCGCCAGCCCAGCCCAGAGCAGCTTCCTCCTTAAAGCACAGTATCTGATAACTACATAACGGCTGACATGTCGGGGTGAGGGCCCCCCAAGCTGGATAAGTTGGGTCTGGGCTGGATCTGGTATATCCCACTATGTGAAAAGACCTGAGTGTGGATTGTTGCTTACAGTTGATGAGAATCACCTGCTGGCGGCGTTGTAATATTGCAGTGTGCTGAAATTGATGGAGGTCCTGCTGGGGCGGGGGGGTGTGGGCAAATGTTGGCGTATGGTCAGCTGGGGCGGGTGTATTTT
The DNA here is from genome assembly GCA_029574335.1 of Rana kukunoris. Taxonomy (NCBI): domain Eukaryota; kingdom Metazoa; phylum Chordata; class Amphibia; order Anura; family Ranidae; genus Rana; species Rana kukunoris. Next base: position 49,199 of record JAJQKJ010002870.1, read on the forward strand.
GATGACTGGAGCAGGCTAGAGGCTGTTGACAGCTGGGGTGGGCATGGATGCATTTATGGCAGCTGGGGCGAGTGTGGGTGTGTTTTGACTGCTGGGGTGGGCGGATGGTGCAGACACAGATGCGCTTTGGTAGCGAAGGCAGACGTGGGGTTGGTAGCTTAGGTGGGTGTGTGTTGGCTTTGGAGTCTTGCTGAGTGAGGAGCTGGGTAGTTGGCAGAAGGATAGTAAAGGTGGTTGGCAACAGGGTGGGGAGGGAGAGGCGGTTGGATGAGGAGGTAGTTGGTGGCAGCACAGAGTGGGTAAGTGATTTGGCAGGGAGGTGGCTGGTGGTAGGGTGAGAAGGTGGCTGGTGGTAGGGTGGGGGTGAATGGGTTATGACAGCTGGGCTAGGTACCTGTGTGTTGGCTTCAGTTTCTTTTTGGTGGGAAGGTGGCTGGCAGCAGGGTATGGAGTTGGGTGTTTGAAGTAGGGTGAGGAGGTGGTATGGTGAGGAGCGAGGGGAGGTAGAGGTGGTTGGTGACAAAGCAGGGTGTGGAGACAGTTTGCCTGTAGGGTAGGTGGAATCGTTTTGGCAGGGTGGTAGGGTTTTGACAGCTGGGGGGAGCTGGGGGGTGAGCATGTATTGGCAGGGAAGTGTCTAGTGGTAGGTCGAGGAGGTGGTAAGTGGGGAGATGGTGGCCATTAGGAAAGGACTTGATTGTTGGCAGGGTCGGTTGGGTAGGGGTGATTGTTTTGTGGGCAGGTGGTTGGTGGCAGGTCAGGGTGGGCAGGTGGTTGGTGGCAGGTCAGGGTGGGGGGAGGTGGTTGGTGGCAGGCCATGGTGGGCAGGTGGGTGGGGGGGGGGGTTGGTGGTGATGGGATGAGGAGGTGGTTGTGGTGGGCAGGGGGTTGGGGGTGGGGGGGGGTTGGTGGTGATGGGATGAGGAGGTGGTTGTGGTGGGCAGGGGGGTGGGGGGGATGCGGTGGTTATGGGATGAGGAGGTGGTTGTGGTGGGAAGGTGGTGGCTGATGGGAAAGGAATTGGTTGTGGGCAGAGGGTTGGTGGCAGGCCATGGTGGGCAGGTGGGTGGGGGTGGGGGGTTGGTGGTGATGGGATGAGGAGGTGGTTGTGGTGGGCAGGGGGTTGGGGGGGGGGGGATGCGGTGGTTATGGGATGAGGAGGTGGTTGTGGTGGGAAGGTGGTGGCTGATGGGAAAGGAATTGGTTGTGGGCAGGAGGTTGATGGCAGGTCACGGTGGGCATGTGGTTGGTGGCAGGTCAGGGTGGGCAGGTGGTTGGTGGCAGGTCAGGGTGGGGGGAGGTGGTTGGTGGCAGGCCATGGTGGGCAGGTGGTTGGGGGTGGGGGTTGGTGGTGATGGGATGAGGAGGTGGTTGTGGTGGGCAGGGGGTTGGGGGTGGGGGGGGATGCGGTGGTTATGGGATGAGGAGGTGGTTGTGGTGGGAAGGTGGTGGCTGATGGGAAAGGAATTGGTTGTGGGCAGGAGGTTGATGGCAGGTCAGGGTGGGCAGGTGGTTGGTGGCAGGTCAGGGTGGGGGGAGGTGGTTGGTGGCAGGCCATGGTGGGCAGGTGGTTGGGGGGGGGGGTTGGTGGTGATGGGATGAGGAGGTGGTTGTGGTGGGCAGGGGGTTGGGGGTGGGGGGGGATGCGGTGGTTATGGGATGAGGAGGTAGTTGTGGTGGGAAGGTGGTGGCTGATGGGAAAGGAATTGGTTGTGGGCAGGAGGTTGATGGCAGGCCATGGTGGGCAGGTGGTTGGTGGCAGGTCAGGGTGGGCAGGTGGTTGGTGGCAGGTCAGGGTGGGGGGAGGTGGTTGGTGGCAGGCCATGATGGGCAGGGGGTTTGGAGGGAAGCTGTCTGGTGGTAGGGTGTTGGTAGAATTGTTTTGGTGGCTGTGGTGGGAGCGTGTTAGTAGCTGGGACACGGCGGGTGTGTTGGCTTTGGTGTCTCCTCTACCAGGAGTGGCTCTAACCCTCTTCCATCTTTCTTTGGCGGCGTGTAGGTGTGGTGCTCGGTGCGCACTCCAGAGAGCTCCCATGAAGGTATCATCACTGACCCCCACAGCCCGTCCCGCTACCGGGTCATCGGCTCAGTTTCCAACTCCGGAGAATTTGCCAGACATTTCCAGTGTCCGGAGGGCTCTCCGATGAACCCGGTGAAGAAATGTGAAGTCTGGTGATGAAGACGCTGGGGGGGGGGGGGGGTTGCGTGACGACGCAGGAACACGTATTTGTGAAACCACTGACAGGAAAGGGGGGGGGGCCGTGAGCGCGGTCATCCCTCCGCTATAGAGGACACCGTTTACGACTCATGTCTGACGTTTATCTCTTACACCCCGTGGCCATTTTTTTCCTCCCGTTGGTGGCTGGTTGCACTAGTCTCACCAAGTGTCTATCGCCCCCTCTCTTCCCCCCTGTGGTTCTGCACCTAGAGTGGTCTCATTGTCTAGCACTGATTTAGTAGGAATGGGCCGTATACACCTGTTTTTGTAATTTAAAGGGACACAACACTGGGAGTCGCGCCGCTGCCCTTTCTGGGAGAGCGGCGTAGCTCCGCCCACTCTGCGCAGACCTTTTTTTTTTACTATAGCATGGAGACTGCCCTGTGTATGAATGTACATATTCTATAGGTGTGTATGTGTGTATATAATTGTGACTTTTGTACATATTTATACAATGTCTGTGTCTCCCAGATGAGAGGCTTTCTATTTTTGATGTTTTTTTTGTTTTTTTTCCACGATCACCGGATTGGAGATGGCGTTCTATTTTTCCGTTTTTAGCGGTCGGATCAGAACCACGATGTGCCTATTCTTCACACTGCTCAGAGGATTTATAAGCTGGAAACCCAGACACACACGATGTAGACATTCCCCGTGGGACCCGCGCTGCACCTTCCAGCAGAACCAAGCCTAAAACCACAACCGGAGAGTAGCCGCGTCCCGCCGGGAATGGCGCGATATTTTTCTACCCCTCTGTCCTTTTTTTTTTATTATATGGAAAACCCAAATCTGAAATCATCCTGTACTTAACCTGGTGCCTAATAAACACAATTCTGCTTTATTATGTCTGCGGCTGTACTTTGGGCCTCCCCCGGTCTACCCAATCCCACCCATAGAGGGGTCATCGGCTAATGCCCGGAATCTACTGATGTCGTCGTGTTCACCGCCACCACTCACAATGGAAATCTCATTGAACCATGTTGGTGTCCCAATCCAGGAAAAGGTGTTTGGCAGTTTTGATAAAGAGATGGGTGGTCGGTGGCAGGGAGGGGAGGTGGCTGTAGAGTGTGAAGGTGATTGGCTGTAGGACGAGTGGCAGGGCAAGGAGAGGGTGGTGGTTTGGCGACAGAGTGGGGGAGGTGGTTGGAGCCCAAGCAGGGAGGTAGTTGGTGGTTGACCAGGGAAGTGGCTTGGTGTTGGGAAGTTGGATGGCTTGTAGGGCGGGGAAGGTGGTTGATATCAGGGTGGGGAGGTGGTTTGGTAAAAGGACAGAGTTTTTGTGGAGGGTGGGGAGGTGACTGGTGGTAGGATGGGTAGGAGTTTGACAGAAAGGTTGGGCGGAGATCGGTTGCATGTCAGGCAGGTTGTAAGGTGGTTAGAGGCAGCATGGGGAGAAGTTTGGCTATAGGGTGGAGAAGAGATTGGTTGCAAGACAGGGCAGGTGGTTTGGTGGGGAAGAGGTTGGTTGCAGGGAGGTGGTGGTGGTTGGCAATATGGTGGAAAGGAGATTGGTTTCAAAGTAGGGAGGTGGTTGGATGCTGGGTGGTGAGATAGTTGGTGGGGAGGTTGGTTGCAGGTCACCTAGTTGGTGACAATGTTGGAATCTCTGTGGCGGAAGGAGAAGGATATGGTTGGTGTGGTGAGGTGGGTGGCTGTAGGGTAAGGAGGTGGCTGGTGGTAGGGAGGGAAGGTGGTTGGTTGCAGTTATTTCTGGGCTGGATGGCGGTAGGGTAAGGAGGTGGTTGGAGTCTGAATGGTGAATGGTGAGGTGGTTGGGGTGGGGAGGAGGTTGGTTGCAGGGCAGGTAGTTGGTGAGGTGGTTGGAGACCAAGTGGTGAGGTGGGTGGTAGTGTAGGGTAGGGATGTGGTTGGTGATTGGAGGCTGGGTGGAGAAAGGATTGGGGTAGTGTAGGAAGGTGGTTGGAGGCTTGGTGGCGGTAGGGTAGGGCGGTGGTTGGAGGTTGTTGGCGGCTGAGTGGGGAGATGGGTGTTAGTATGGTAGGGAGGTAGTTGGTGATTGGAGGCTGGGTGGAGAAGTGGTTGGGGTAGTGTAGGAAGGTGGTTGGAGGCTGGGTGGCAGTAGGGTGGGGAGGTGGTTGGAGGCTGAGTGATGAAGGTGATTGGAGTTTGTTGGCAGCTGAGTGGGGAGATGGGTGGTAGTAGGGTAGGGAGGTGGTTGGGGTAGTGTAGGAAGGTGATAGTAGGCTCGGTGGTAGTAGGGTGGTGAGGTAGTTGGAGGCTGAGTGGTGAGGTTGGTGGTAGTAGGGTAGGGAGGTGGTTGGGGTAGTGTAGGAAGGTGATAGTAGGCTCGGTGGCAGTAGGGTGGTGAGGTAGTTGGAGGCTGAGTGGTGAGGTTGGTGGTAGGGTAGGGAGGTGGTTGGCGACTGGGTGGTAGTACGGTAGAGAAGCGGTTAGAGGCTGAGTTGGTGAGGTGGGTGGTACGGTAGGGAGGTGGTTGGAGGCTGGGTGGCTGTACGGTGGTGAGGTGGTTGGAGGCTAGGTGATGGGGGGTGGTAGGGAGGAGGTTGGTTGCAGGGCAGGTAGTTGGTGAGGTGGGTGGTAGGAAGGTGGTTGGTTTCCGGCGTCGGTAGTTGGTGAACTGGGTGGTAGTACGGTAGGGAGGTGGTTGGCGGCTGGGTGGTAGTACAGTGGTAAGGTGGTGGTAGGAAGGAGGAGGTTGGTTGCAGGGTGGGTAGTTGGTGAGGTGGGTGGTGGTAGGGTGGGAAGCTTGTTGGAGGCTGGGTGGTAGTACCGTGGAGAGGTGGTTGGAGGCTGAGTTGGTGAGGTGGGTGGTAGTAGGGTAGGGAGGTGGTTGGAGGCTGAGTTGGTGAGGTGGGTGGGTAAGGAGGTGGCATTCAGGACCTCCCAGGTTTAGTTGTATTTTCCTTTTGACACCACAAAGAATGAGGAGCGGGAGCCTTCCACGGACCGGAAGGTTTATTTCTCTAAATATATTTTATGGTTCGAATAAATTTCCTCCAGTGTAAAGATCCCCTTAAAGGGCCGGCTCCATGGCGGTTGTTTCTTTCTGCAGAACTTCCCCCCAAGGTCTCTTTGGATAGTATGTGCCGGACTAATCGGGCCCTATAATGGGAGCTGGTTGCAGATGGGGCCCCGGCACTCACTGGTCGCTCTATGAAGGCTGTTGGGGCGGGATTAGCATTCACTTCCATCTGTTTCTGATCTGAGGAAGGAATGTATGGGGGTGGGGGAAGGGGGGGTCATTCTTATTGAACACACATGGGATCGGGGGCCGGATTGGGGGGGGCGGACTTCATTAGGTTGAGCCGTGTTTTATTTTTCGGAAAGGCGCTGAACATCTGCGGTTTCTTTGGCGGAGACAAGAGACCCGAAGAACAAACATCCTCCAATGTGTTTCCTCCTCTCCAGCCAATCACATTGTGGGCGGGAACCCTTCTACAATAGGTCACCCAATGAGCATGGTCACTGGGACCCCATCCAGACACTTTCTACCCTGGGGGAACCCCATCATTATTCTTGGGTCTCTGGGAAACCCAGCTTAAAGTGTAGAGGTTCTGCCATCCCCCAGTATTAATGGTCAGCGTAGAGGCATCCCCCTTCATTGGTGGTGGCCGGTGTAGAGGTGCCCCCCAACCTGTATTGGTGGCCAGTGTAAAGGTGCCCCCCAACCTGTATTGGTGGCCAGTGTAGAGGTGCCCCCCAACCTGTAGAGTTGCCCCCCCCTCACATGTTTTGGTGGCCAGTGGTTCAGGACTCTCCTCCTGCACACCCCGAGGCCGAGCAGGACTCTCCTCCTGCGCCCCCGAGGCCAAGCAGAACTCTCCTCCTGAGCCCCCCGAGGCCGAGCAGGACTCTCCTCCTGCGCCCCCCGAGACCGAGCAGGACTCTCCTCCTGCGCCCCCCGAGACCGAGCAGGACTCTCCTCCTGCGCCCCCCGAGACCGAGCAGGACTCTCCTCCTGAGCCCCCCGAGACCGAGCAGGAATTTCCTCCTGAGCCCCCCGAGGCCGAACAGGACTCTCCTCCTGAGCCCCCTGAGACCGAGCAGGACTCTCCTCCTGCGCCCCCTGAGACCAAGCAGGACTCTCCTCCTGCGCCCCCTGAGACCGAGCAGGACTCTCCTACTGAGCCCCCCGAGACCGAGCAGGACTTTCCTCCTGAGCCCCCCGAGGCCGAACAGGACTCTCCTCCTGAGCCCCCTGAAACCGAGCAGGACTCTCCTCCTGCGCCCCCTGAGACCGAGCAGGACTCTCCTCCTGCGCCCCCTGAGACCGAGCAGGACTCTCCTCCTGCGCCCCCCGAGACCGAGCAGGACTCTCCTCCTGAGCCCCCCGAGGCCGAACAGGACTCTCCTCCTGAGCCCCCTGAAACCGAGCAGGACTCTCCTCCTGAGCCCCCTGAGACCGAGCAGGACCCTGCGCCCCCCGAGACCGAGCAGAACTCTCCTCCTGCGCCCCCCGAGACCGAGCAGAACTCTCCTCCTGAGCCCCCCGAGGCCGAGCAGAACTCTCCTCCTGAGCCCCCTGAGACCGAGCAGGACTCTCCTCCTGAGCCCCCCGAGGCCGAGCAGAACTCTCCTCCTGAGCCCCCCGAGACCGAGCAGGACTCTCCCCCTGCACCCCCGAGGCACGTCAGGGGCAGTCCTGTGATCTCTGAGGGGTAATAAATACCAAGAGGGAGGGGGGGGGGACTCTGACACATCAGGCGGCATGTATAAATATCGGAGGGCGGATTTGTTTAATAGCCACAAACTAAATCCCTGCGAGATGCTGTGTAAAGAAGGCGCCATTTCGGCATAACCCCCCCCCCCCTTAACCTGCCCTGGGCTGCACAAGCACCCCGCCCCTGCTTAGTCTGCCTGTCTCCTATTGGCTCCACGTGACTGCTTGCTTTCTGGCTCCTGACCATTGCTCTGCCTTACATTGGCTCCTGTGTCAGCCTCCAGCTCTCCTATTGGCTGATGTTCTCCCAGCCCCCACTCTCCTCCATTCCTAGATGACCCCCCCCCCCCCCCCACCACACACCTAGCTTCTGCCTAACCCACCTCCACCCACACCTGTATCATTCTATATTGTGATTAAACCCGGGGACCCAGAGGAGTCACCTGACCCTCTGATGCCTCGGCAGGTAACCATTGCAGTGCTGGTGGCTGGAGATGACGCAAAGCTTCCCATGGACTAATACCCTCCCCCTTCTGGATCTGGGGGGGGGGGGGTGCCATGGGCAGGGCTGATATCACAGACCTACCGACTGTCATTCCTCCTCACCCCACTGGAGGGCAACATTCAGGAGGGAGGGTGGGATGCAGTCATGTGACGGTTGGATGTTCCTCCTGGGCGGTGCTAAAGAAAGATGGCGTCCATTAAAGAGACTTTGTGATTTTCCTAAACACCTGCAGCTGATTGGTTACCGGGTGCAACACAGATGATCACCTTCTCTTATAGCAGATACATAATAAATGGCACACTGATAGTAACCTCCCCTTCCCCCACCACCACACCATCTTGCAGCAGGAAATGGTGTGAAGCGATTTGCAGTCATTTTTTTATTTTAATTATTATAAAAATAAATAACAATTTTTTTTTTTTTTAAATAAATAAAAGTAAAAACAAAAATTTTTTACAAATATACTATTTATAAATAAATGAGAGATTACAATAAACAAGTTTAAAAAATATATATATAAAACATATTTTAATTTAATACTTTAATATTTTAATTTAATACTTTAAAAAAAAAAAATGAAAAGCTCTTTGAATATTTTTTTAAACATTTATTTTTTCTCAAACAAAGAAGGTTTTATTGGACATATTTTATTTTCCAGAGCATAGCCATCACCCATAATTGCTAGGGTATAACATAGTCGATTCAATAAAGTACTTTTACACCACTTTCTCGTTATTTCTCATGCTGGGTTATCTCTATAGCCAAAATCTTAATTTTATGTAATAAAATTATATTTTAGGGCTTTCATAATAATTCGAAAAAAATAAGTTAAGACAATTATTATATAATTTTTTAATAATAAAATAAATATACTATAATTTTAAAATATAATATTTATATTTTAATACTTTAATAATAAAAGAAATATAATATAATTTTAAAATATAATATTTATTTATATTTTAATACTTTATTGAATTTACTTTATATATATTTTTTAAAGTATTAAAATATAAATAAATATTATATTTTAAAACTATAGTATATTTCTTTTATTATTAAAGTATTAAAAAATGATATAATAATTGTTTTAACTAATTTTTTTTCAAATTATTATGAAAGCCTTAAAATATAATTTTATTGAGAAATAACGAGAAAGTGGTGTAAAAGTACTTTATTTAATTGACTTTATAATTTTTTTCAAGTACAATTATTATATAATTTTTTAATACTTTAATAATAAAAGAAATATACTATAGTTTTAAAATATAATGTTTATAATTTAATACTTTTTAAAAAATATATAAAGTACTTTTACACCACTTTCTCGTTATTTCTCAATAAAATTATATTTTAAGGCTTTAATAATATATCAATGATATCATTTTTTTAATACTTTAATAATAAAATAATACTGTAATACTATACAATATTTATATTTTAATACTTTTAAAAAATGTATATAAAATAAAAGTTACAATAAAAAAATTATATTCTATTTTAAGACTTGTTTTTAAAAACTCTTAAAATAGAATGAAACAAATACAAGCTATATATATATATATATATATATATATATATATATATAAAATTACTTTTATTTTTTGTGTTCATTGTTAAGGTCTTAAAGCAAAATATTATACTTTTATATATTTTTTTTTTAATGCTTTTCTAAATAAAATAAAAATACAAGTTTTTAATAAACCATTTTTTTTTTTTAATTTTCGAATAATATTTATATAAAAATGTGCGGCACCAGACTCTGCTGCTGGAGGCAGACCTGCCATAGTAGAAAGTTCAGTACGGGGGTCTGGCTCCTCCCACAAGGGGCGGGGCTGTCGGTTGTCGGATCTGCTTCCGGTGACTGGGGAATCACTTCCGGCGCAGTGTCCGGCGTCGCCCTGCAGGGGGAGACAATGCTCTGCCTCATTCCCTCACCCGAACTCTGCCGGCTGGACCGCCCACCTGTCAGATCAGCCTGACGCGGCCACGCCTCTTTCCGAAAATTGCCGAGCTCGGGCGCTGATGATGCCGGCCCTGGCCCCGCCCCCCCCGGCTGGCGGAGTTCGTTCACAGGAATAGCGTCCGAAGCGCCGTCGGGCTGAATCGGAGGCCGGGCCGAAGGTTTCCGAGTCCGCACGGAAAAAGCCGAAGCCGGCCGAGGGTTTTCCGGAGATCGCCGAAGCCGTCCGGAGATCACCGAGTGTCCGTCCTGCCGGACTGCTGGAGGCGGACGCAGCGCCATGTTGGATGCTCCGGTCTGTGAGTGAGGAGAACCTACCGGCAGACCCCCTCCCCCCCCCCACCGAGCGGCGCCCCATGACGAGCAGAACCTGAGCCCGCCGCGGCCATGAGTCTCCCGCACAAAGCGGTCCTCAAATCCGCCAACCCCCCAACCGGAGCCGCTACCGGGGCCCTGGGGCCTCCCCCAACCGGACCGCCAGCTCCGCCCACCGGGATACGGGCCCTGCCCCCACCCAACGCCGCCGCGTATCCTTCTGTGAGGGGGGGAGAACCGGGGGCACCTACCGACACCCACCTACCGGGCCCCCACCTATCCTTCTGTGAGGGGGGAGGGGAGAACCGGGGGCACCTACCTACCTCCATATACCGGGGGCACCTACCTATCCGGGCCCTGCCCCCACCTATCATTCTGTCAGGGGGGGAGGGGAGAACCGGGGGCACCTACCTCCATATACCGGGAGCACACACCTACCTACCGTCCCTGCACACACCTATCCTTCTGTGAGGGGGAGGGGAGAACCAGGGGCACCTACCTACGGACGCCCACCTACATACCTACCTCTGTATATACACCTACCGGGGACACCTACCTATCCGGGCCCTGCCCCCGCCTATCCTGGGAGGGGAGAACCGGGGGCACCTACCTCCATATACCGGGAGCACACACCTACCTACCGTCCCTGCACACACCTATCCTTCTGTGAGGGGGAGGGGAGAACCAGGGGCACCTACCTACGGACGCCCACCTACATACCTACCTCTGTATATACACCTACCGGGGACACCTACCTATCCGGGCCCTGCCCCCGCCTATCCTGGGAGGGGAGAACCGGGGCACCTACCTCCATATACCGGGAGCACACACCTACCTACCGTCCCTGCACACACCTATCCTTCTGTGAGGGGGAGGGGAGAACCAGGGGCACCTACCTACGGACGCCCACCTACATACCTACCTCTGTATATACACCTACCTACCTCTACACACCTACCGACACCGGGGACACCTACCTATCCGGGCCCTGCCCCCGCCTATCCCTCTGTGAGGGGGTGGGGAGAACCGGGAGCACCTACCTACCTCCATACACCGGGGAGACCTCTATACACACCTACCGGCACCGGGGACACCTACCTCCGTATATACACCTACCTACCTCTGTACACCAGGAACACACACCTACCGGGCCCTGCCCCCACCTATCCTTCTGTCAGGGGGGGGGAGGAGAGAACCAGGGGCACCTACCTCTGTATATATATACCGGGGACACCTACCTACATACACAACTGCCTACCAGGCCCTGCCCCCACCTAAAGCCGTGTATTCTTCTGTGAGGGGAGAACCGGGAGACCTACCTCCGTATATACACACCTACCTCTATACACACACCAGGGACACCTACCTACCCCAATATATAAATATACCGGGGGCACCTACCTATCTGGGCCCTGCCCCCCCGAACATGTATCCCTCTGTGACTTACTGGGGACACCTACCTCTGTACATTCTCTTACCTCCATATATACACCTACCCGGGACCGCCCCACCTAATGCTGCGTATCCTTCTGTGAGGGGGGGAGAACCGGGGGCACCTACCTACACCCACCTACCTCTATACATACACCGGACACCTACCTATCCAGGCCCCCCAACACATATCCCTCTGTGACTTACTGGGGACACTTGCCTCCATACATAGACACCTACCTATCGGGGCCCTGACCCCCCCCCCTCTTCTCTGACGTACCGGGGAAGGGGAGGACCGGGAACTTACCTCTATACACCTACCTCTCTCCATAGACACATACCTACCCCCCTCTCTATACACTGGACACCTACCTACATGGGCCCTTCTTTCTATCATCTAGCCGTGAGGTACCTACCTATAGTGATGAGGGGAACTGGGGACTTACCTCTGTATACACCAGACACCTACCTCTATATACACCGACCACTGGGGGGTCCTTCTATGTATAACGGGGGGGGAGGGGGGACTTACCACTACAGACCCGTACCTACCTCCATATATACGAGACGCCCCCAGGCCTTTCCTTCTATCCTCTACTGGGGGAGGGGTACCTACCTCTATATATACACTGAACACCTACCTATAGAATGGGGGGGGCGGCATAACCTACATCTACTTCATATAAAGAATACACGCCCACCTACCCCTCCCCCCTCTATAATCAATGACCACCGGGTGTCCTATGATCCGAGAGGGGGGGACTTACCTCTATATACACCGGACACCTACCTACCTCCATATATATGACCTGACCACCAGGGGACCTACCTGACATATCTGCCCCCTGCTGCTGGGAGAGGGTACCTACCTGTATAGATGATGGGGGGGGGGACTCGCCTACCTACCTTCACACACTCACCAGCCTCTTCAGTTGCTCATCAGCCAATCACACGGCGGCCACTCAACTCATTGAGGCCTCTGGACGCGGTGAAGACGACTTGCTGCATCAGAAAGGGGATCTCGGTGACTCTGAGCGCGGATTGGTTGTTGGCGGCAGACGGGGGCGGTCCGAGGATTTCTGGAGATTTTCACACACAACCGTCTCTCAGGATTACAGGGGGAAAGGAGAAAATATCCAGTGAGCGGCTGCTGTGTGGAGGAAAATGCCTTGTTGAGGAGGGGGAGGGGCAGACTGGTTCCGGCGGAGGAGGGGCAGACTGGTTCCGGCGGAGGAGGGGCAGACTGGTTCCGGCGGAGGAGGGGCAGACTGGTTCCGGAGGAGGAGGGGCAGACTGGTTCCGGCGGAGGAGGGGCAGACTGGTTCCGGAGGAGGAGGGGCAGACTGGTTCCGGAGGAGGAGGGGCAGACTGGTTCCGGCGGAGGAGGGGCAGACTGGTTCCGGAGGAGGAGGGGCAGACTGGTTCCGGAGGAGGAGGGGCAGACTGGTTCCGGAGGAGGAGGGGCAGACTGGTTCCGGCGGAGGAGGGGCAGACTGGTCCCGGAGGAGGAGGAGGGGCAGACTGGTCCCGGAGGAGGAGGAGGGGCAGACTGGTTCCGGAGGAGGAGGGGCAGACTGGTTCCGGAGGAGGAGGAGGGGCAGACTGGTTCCGGAGGAGGAGGAGGGGCAGACTGGTCCCGGAGGAGGAGGAGGGGCAGACTGGTCCCGGAGGAGGGGCAGACTGGTCCCGGAGGAGGAGGAGGGGCAGACTGGTCCCGGAGGAGGAGGAGGGGCAGACTGGTCCCGGAGGAGGAGGGGCAGACTGGTTCCGGAGGAGGAGGGGCAGACTGGTTCCGGCGGAGGAGGGGCAGACTGGTTCCGGCGGAGGAGGGGCAGACTGGTTCCGGAGGAGGAGGGGCAGACTGGTTCCGGCAGAGGAGGGGCAGACTGGTTCCGGAGGAGGAGGGGCAGACTGGTCCCGGAGGAGGAGGGGCAGACTGGTCCCGGAGGAGGAGGAGGGGCAGACTGGTCCCGGAGGAGGAGGAGGGGCAGACTGGTCCCGGAGGAGGAGGAGGGGCAGACTGGTCCCGGAGGAGGAGGAGGGGCAGACTGGTCCCGGAGGAGGAGGAGGGGCAGACTGGTCCCGGAGGAGGAGGAGGGGCAGACTGGTCCCGGAGGAGGAGGGGCAGACTGGTTCCGGAGGAGGAGGGGCAGACTGGTTCCGGCGGAGGAGGGGCAGACTGGTTCCGGAGGAGGAGGGGCAGACTGGTTCCGGCAGAGGAGGGGCAGACTGGTTCCGGAGGAGGAGGGGCAGACTGGTCCCGGAGGAGGAGGGGCAGACTGGTCCCGGAGGAGGAGGGGCAGACTGGTCCCGGAGGAGGAGGGGCAGACTGGTTCCGGAGGAGGAGGGGCAGACTGGTTCCGGAGGAGGAGGGGCAGACTGGTCCCGGCGGAGGAGGGGCAGACTGGTCCCGGCGGAGGAGGGGCAGACTGGTCCCGCAGGAGGAGGGGCAGACTGGTCCCGGAGGAGGAGGGGCAGACTGGTCCCGGAGGAGGAGGGGCAGACTGGTTCCGGAGGAGGAGGGGCAGACTGGTCCCGGAGGAGGAGGGCAGACTGGTCCCGGCGGAGGAGGGGCAGACTGGTCCCGGCGGAGGAGGGGCAGACTGGTCCCGCAGGAGGAGGGGCAGACTGGTCCCGGAGGAGGAGGGGCAGACTGGTCCCGGAGGAGGAGGGGCAGACTGGTTCCGGAGGAGGAGGAGGGGCAGACTGGTTCCGGCGGAGGAGGGGCAGACTGGTTCCGGAGGATGGACGATATCTCCTCGTGACCCCCGAGGTCTCTGATCACACAATGCAGCCGACCTTGGGGCAGATGGGCTACAGCAGCAGAAGATCCCCCCGGGGGCCACTCCTGTCACCTGAGAACAGGAAACTGAGGATACAATTCCCACCGACGAGGGAAGATCGGAGAACGTGGCCGGGTCTGACAAGTCTACCTACCTCTACAGACACCTATCTATCCAGGCCCTCCCCCCATCATCTACTGGGGTACCTACCTCTACAGACACCTACCTACCCGGGCCCCTCCTCCTATCATCTACCAGGGGCACCTACCTACCCGGGCCCCTCCACCTATCATCTACCAGGGGCACCTACCTATCCAGGCCCTTCCTCCTATCATCTACCCAGGGGACCTACCTCTACAGACACCTACTTATCCAGGCCCCTCCTATCTACAAGGGGTACCTACCTATAGAGATGACAGGGACCTGGGGACCTACCCACCATCCACCAGGGGTCTTATGTATGGCCAGTGAGTGGATATACACCGGACACCTACCTACATATCGGGGCCTTCCTCCTATCATCTCCCAGGGGGGGTACCTACCTATAGACATGAGGGGGGAACTTAACCAAAACCTACCCTGACCTACCTACCCTCCTCTTTATACATCGACCACCAGGGGTCCTTCTATGATCGGGGGGTAGGGGGGCCTTCCACTACATCCACCTACCTACATGGACATATCCGGGAAGGGGAGGGGTACCTACCTACCGCCTACAGAGATCTATAGAGAACCAGGGACTCACCCACCTACCTTCATATACCTTATACACCCCATGTACCTACCTCACTTGGGGGGGGGGGGCGCTGTACATAGTGTTTTTGTCGCTCGTAGCAACCAGCTGGAGTAGGAGGGAGGAGTTGGTTTCCATGCTGACCCCTCCCCCTTCATGCATTGTAGCTCTGTGATTGGCTGAGTGTTGGAGCGGGCCCCGCCTCCCCAGCACTCGGGATCTGATTGTCAGCTCTTGTGCCGTGTTCTGTCATCAGGGGACGCCTCCAGTAAGGTGTGTGGGAGTCCTCCGGCAACCATGGCAACGGTACCCTGTGATCTGTGACCCTGGGGGGGTCCCGTCTGATGCCGGGGGGGCGGCGGGTCGCTGATCCTTCGCTCTTCCGGTGAGTCCCTGAGAAGATCTCCGGCGCAGAAGCAGGTAAGTGCCCCTGTGTGGTGTGCTGAGATCTCACCCGGAGTTCCCCTTTAAGAAGTGATTGTGGGAGGAGCTTATCTGAGGATAAGGTGATTTATGATGTCATGGGGATCTGTCGGGGGGGGGGGGGGGTCACTGATCAATGTGATGACCTTGTCACTGGGTCTCTGTGCTTCTATATGTCGGGCAGATGGTGGGCGGGGCCCCGCCCCATTTCTCCTCCTCAGAGCCCTGATGGAAGCAGTGGGAGGAGTTATGAATATGTTACAATGTTTTGATGGGCGGGTGTCAGTCTGGAGGAGGGGGCGTTCCTAGGCGGGCTGTATAGGTAACGCCCCCATGTGCTGAGCCTCTGTGATTGGAAGACGCGAGTCCAATGAATGGAAGTGATCGCCTCTCTGTGTTGTGTGGGAGGAGCTCCGGGTCCATGTCATGTGACCACACGCTGGTGTGGTGGGGGGGGGGGGGGGGTTCCATTCCTGCAAAGGTCTGACACAGATCAGCCCCCTGGGGGAGGGGAGACTAAGGACATGACTCCTCCCCCTTCTACAAAGTTACAATGTACAGTCTGATCACTGGGGGGAGGGGAGACTGAGGAAATGCCTCCTCCTGCCTGCAGCAGACTGATGACGTCATCTCAGCCTGGGCGGAGTCACTGATTGAGCTGTAACGCTGCTTTGTGTGGGCGGAGTTATAGACTTTGTGGCATTGTGTCGGCCAATCATCATCAGTCCTGAACTCCGTGAGAACCGCCAATCAGATCCATGTATGGGGGGGGGGGGCGGGGCTCGCACTGAGGCGGGAGACTTTTCCTCTGCTGCAGTTCAGTAACACGGACAGAGCTTGTCCCTCCCCCAGCCTGTGATTGGAGAAGCAACAGACCAATGAATTCCTCTGTCACTCTCCTCCTATCAGCATGCTTCTTTCCCTGTAGCACAGCTGATTGGCTCCTTGTGCTGATCCTCCCTCTCCCAGTCTGAGCTGTGGGGGGGCGGGGCTATGATTTGTTACAATGTATTCGTTCCCTTTAATATTTTTGTGTTGAGTGTACACATTGTGCTCCGCCCCATGTGGGTGGGGCCATGCTTCTCTGCATGCAGGCTCCGCCCTCCCTCATGTGTGGGGCCCCACATCACCAGCTTGTTGAGCAGGGCATTCTACAGGATGGGGGGGCAGTGTCCTGGAGGATGGTGGCAGTTGGGGGGCGGTGTTCTGGAGGATGGTGGCAGTTGGGGGGCGGTGTCCTGGAGGATGGTGGCAGTTGAGGGGCGGTGTCCTGGAGGATGGTGGCAGTTGAGGGGCGGTGTCCTGGAGGATGGTGGCAGTTGAGGGGCGGTGTCCTGGAGGATGGTGGCAGTTGAGGGGCGGTGTCCTGGAGGATGGTGGCAGTTGAGGGGCGGTGTCCTGGAGGATGGTGGCAGTTGAGGGGCGGTGTCCTGGAGGATGGTGGCAGTTGAGGGGCGGTGTCCTGGAGGATGTGGGGGGGCGGTGTCCTGGAGGATGTGGGGGGGGCGGTGTCCTGGAGGATGTGGGGGGGCGGTGTCCTGGAGGATGGTGGCAGTTGAGGGGCGGTGTCATGGAGGATGTTGGCAGTTGAGGGGCGGTGTCCTGGAGGATGGTGGCAGTTGAGGGGCGGTGTCCTGGAGGATGTGGGGGGGCGGTGTCCTTTGAGGATGTGGGGGGGCGGTGTCCTGGAGGATGTGGGGGGCGGTGTCCTGGAGGATGTGGGGGGCGGTGTCCTGGAGGATGTGGGGGGCGGTGTCCTGGAGGATGTGGGGGGGCGGTGTCCTGGAGGATGTGGGGGGGCGGTGTCCTGGAGGATGTGGGGGGGCGGTGTCCTGGAGGATGTGGGATAATGGCGGCGGTCCTCTGTATGTATGTAGAGTGCACTGTTCTCCTGCCAGTGGCTCGGGAGCCTCATGTGGGTGGCGGTGTGTTGTTGTGTGCGGAGGGTCCTGTGGTTGCACAATGTCTATATATAGGGCAGACAGTCATGTTTTCCGCTGGCGCTCTCCTCACCATTACCCAATCCTGAGTCACGCCGCCGATTACTTTCTGTTTTCCTTTCCTCTGCCTGACCTTATG
>JAJQKJ010002175.1:0-73688 GCA_029574335.1 Rana kukunoris
TCCATTGGTATACGACACCCCTCCCTCCCCTCCAAATTAGTGAGTACATGACTCCCATCCCCTCCTTTTAGTACAGAATCCCTCCCCCTCCACTAGTAATACAGACTCCCTCCCCCCCACCTCCATTTAGTTCAGACTCCCTCCCCCACCTCATTAGTCACAGTACTACCTCCCCCCTTTCGAGTACAGACTCCCTCCCCTCCATTTGTTACCAGGACTCCCTCCCCCTCCATAGTACAGACTCCTCCCCCTCCACTAGTACAGACTCCTCCCCCTCCACTAGTTTACAGTCTCCCTCCCCCTCCACTTGTTTACAGATACCCTCCCCCCTCCATTTAGTACAGACTCCCTCCCCCCCCCTCCATAGTAGAGACTCCCTCCCCCCCCACCCCTCCTATTAGTAGAGTCTCCCTCCCTCCCCCCCACTTTCCATTAGTAGAGGATCTCCTCCCCCCCCCCTCCATTAGTTGAGACTCCCTCCCTCCCCCCCTCCCCCCCCCTCCCCCCCCCCCCCCCCCCTCCATTAGTAGTAGAGACTCCCTCCCCCCCCCCTCCATTAGTACAGAACTCCCTCCCCCCCCTCCATTAGTACAGACTCCCCCCCCCCCTCCATTAGTACAGACTCCCTCCCCTCCATTAGTACAGACTCCCTCCCCCTCCATTAGTACAGACCTCCCTCCCCCTCCCAGTAGTACAGACCCTCTCCCCCCTCCATTAGTACAGACTCCCCCCCCTCCATTAGTACAGACCCCCCCCTCCCCTCCATTAGTACAGACTCCCCCCCCCCCTCCATTAGTCCCGACCCTCCCCCCCCCCCCCCCCCCCCCCCCCCCCCCCCCCCCCCCCCCCCTCCATTAGTACAGACTCCCCCCCCCCTCCATTAGTACAGACCCCAGACCCCCCTTCCATTAGTACAGACTCCCCCCCCCCTCCCATTAGTACAGACTCCCCCCCCCCCCCCTCCATTAGTACAGACTCCCCCCCCCCCTCCTCCATTAGTACAGACTCCCCCCTCCATTAGTATAGACTTCCTTCATTAGCAAAATAATATAAATGTCACCAGCGCAGGAGAGAGTTGATATCAACGATCTGCTGCAGTACTATGTGCACCTCCAAAAGGAAGTGAAAAAGTATGTACAAAAAAATATTACTGCACTGATTCACTCAAAAAATATTTTTAAAACATACTGTAAAATATATTAAATTTGATTAAATACGGTGAAAGTGTTGGAACAATGTGCACAGTATGCAAATATATCCTTAATAAATATTAGGTTACGTGCAAAATAAGCATAAGAAAAATTTGCAAATATGCCCTTTTCCTAAATTATGTAATACCGAGCGACAACCCCACCAGGGCGGCAGCTAGAGAGGACAGAGATAGACAGAACCATCACAGGCTGTACCTATTGCGGATTGACGCCACACTATGGGCCAGTTATAGGACTTGTGCCAGATACACAGTAATTAGATCTAAGTGGATACATGTGTCTGTTGTAAATTAAGGATTACACAGTTTATAATCTGGAGGTGCCTTCTTTCTCGTTTCTACTAGTAGTCTGGAACAGAAATATCTACTTACCAAGCTAAGCGGAAGGCCCATAGAAGAACAACAAGCTGGATAACCAGATATAACATAAAGACTCGATGGTTCTTCTCTCCAACGCAGTTCTCAATCCAGGGACAATGGTGATCATACCTTCTCACACAGCGATTACATGATTTACAATGTCTGGCCCTCATTGGCCGCTGTAAAAGAACAGATTAAAGTGTTTTTTTAGGTTTTTTTTCCACTTTCCATTCCATTGAGAAGTCTACCACAAAGCACAGCCAGCCATGTGGCCTGAATTTTCTCTGCTGTGATAACCCCACAGCTTGATCACCTTACTGGAATGTGAAGAAGCAGCAACATACTAGTGAGGTAGTCTTTGTTCTTGTAATTTCAGCAAGATTGTTACCAGCACATGTGAATGCACGACACCTATTGGCCTCAAAACTGCAGCCTGGTAAAAATGTCCAGCCCTAGGCAAACCAGACACAAAAATACAGAGACTGTTGGGTCATTCCAGAGCTTACAGGGGAAGATGGAAACTGCGACAACAAAATTGAAAAAATAAATGAAGTAACAGCTTCTAGCAAAAAAAAGGCAATACATCCAATCCTCCAAAGCAATAAACATAAAATATGCAGCGCTGTAATGATCAAAAGTTTACATACCCTGGTGATTTTGGCCTGATAACATGCACACAAGCTGACACAAAGGGGTATGAATGGATATGAAAGGTAACCATCCTCACCTGTGATCTGTTTGCTTGTAATTAGTGTGTGTGTATAAAAGGTCAATGAGTTTCTGGACGCCTAACAGACTCTTGCATCTTTCATCCAGTGCCGCACTGATGTTACTAGATTCTGAGTCATGGGGAAAGTAAAACAATTGTCAAAGTATCTGCGGGAAAAAATAGTTGAACTGTATAAAACAGGAAATGGATATTGAATGATATCCAAGGAATTGAGAATGCCAATCAGCAGTGTTCAAACTGTAATCAAGAAAAGGAAAATGAGGGGTTCTGTTGAATCCAAACCACGGTCAGGTAGACCCAACTAAAATTTCAGCCACAAGCTATGAGTAAGCATCACATGATGTGAAACATGTCAGCCACCTTTTTCCTGTTGTTCACTTCATTTTGACTGCATCACTTTGGTTGTTTTTTGGATTTCATTTGTACAATAAAGACATCGTTTTAAGGAGTGCGGCAGTCCAGGATCTTCTTCTATCCAATGCACCTGTGCATAGCCAGCACCCTTTTGGCTTAGTGGGACAGAAGCAAAGCCAAGGGATCAGCAGTTTTTAGAGAGTTATCATCTCTTAAAATCTCAGCCACAACTGCCAGGAATATTGTTTGGGATGCAAAGAAAAACCCACACATAAATTCAGGTGAAATACAGGACTCTCTGAAAACATGTGTTGCTGTCTCAAGATGCACAATAAGGAGGCACTGGAAAAGGGGTGGGGGCTGCATGGTCAAGTCACTAGAAGAAAGCCATTACAAATGCTACAAAGTATCCTGCTTACAAACCTCAAACCTTCTGGTACAAAGTTGTTTGGAGTGATGAGACCAAAATTTTGCTTTTTGGCCACAACCATAAACACTACATTTGAAGAGGAGTCAACAAGGCTTATGATGAAAGGTACACCATTCCTACTGTGAAACACGGAGGTGGATCGCTGATGTTTTGGGGAAAAGGCACAGGAAATTTGGTCAAAATTGGTGGCAAGATTAATGCAGTATGTTATCAAAAAATACTGGAGGAACATTTGCATTCATCAGCCAGGAAGCTGTGCATGGGACATACTTGGACATTCCAACATGACAATGATCCAAAACACAAGGTCAAGTCATCCTGTCATTGGTTACAGCAGAATAAAGTAAAGTTCTGGAGTGGCCACCTGAGTCTCCTGACCTCAATATCATTGAACCACTCTGGGGAGATCTCAAATGTGCAGTTCATACAAGACAGCCCAAGAATTTACAGGAACTGGAGGCTTTTTGACAAGAGGAACGGGCAGCTTTACCATCTGAGAAGATAAATAGCCTCATCTACAAATACCACAAAAGACTTCAAGCTTTTAAAATACACGGTATTAAAGTGGTTGTAAACCCTTACAGAACACTTTAACCTCAGGTAAGCCTAGATTAAGGTTTACCTGTAGGTGCAACAAATATCTCCTAAACCTACACGGTTTAGGAGATATTTGCAAAAGAAAGACACTGATGTCTACAGCGCTCAGGCGCACTGAGGTTTTTTTTAAGAGGGTCTACTTCCTCTTTAAGAACTGGGGTATGTAAACTTTTGATCAGGGTCATTTGGGTAGTTTCTGTTGCCATTATTATTTAAAAAGAGTAAACACAGTTGATCGATAATAAATGGTTTCAGCCAAACACTAACCATGAGTGTAAGAAAAGTTTGTGTGTTATTCATATTCTCTGAAAAATGGCCAAGAAATCATGAATTCTGCAAGGGTATGTAAACTTATATTTTTTATATATAACTAATCCAACGCCATTGCCTGCACCCGATGAACGAATCAGCTTGGGGTGCTGACATTGCGGGATCCCTGGACAGGTAAATGTCCTTATATTAAAAGTCAGCAGCTACAGTATTTGTAGCTAATAACTTAATTTGAATTAATTTTTTACAGGCTGGAACTCCGCTTTAAGGTCCTTATATTCTTATACAGTCAGTGGGTCAGTCTTTTTATAATGTGGAGGAGAGAGCAATGCCGAATGTACCTAAAATTGGCCAGCACAGTGGCCAATTGGTTAGCACTTTCACCTGACAGTGATAGGGTTGTTACGCTACATAGTTAGTCAAGTTGAAAAAAAAAAGTTAAAAAAAATAAAAATATCGTACAATCCAATATACCCAATTCCATACCCACAGTTGATCCAGAGGAAGGCAGGAAACCCAGCAGAGCGATGATCCAATTTGTTACAGCAGGGGGAAAAAAAATATCCTTCCTGATCCCCCGAGAGGCAATCGGATTTTCCCTGGATCAACTTTACCTATAAATGTTGGTACCCAGTTATATTATGTACATTTAGGAAAGAAGCCAGGCCTTTCTTAAAGCGGAGTTCCACCCAAAAATGGAACTTACTCTTTTCAGAACCCTCTCCCCCTCTGGTGTCACATTTGGCACCTTTCAGGGGAGAAGGGGGTGCAGATACCTGTCTAAGATATTTGTACCCACTTCCAGGCATAGACTCCCGTGGGAGTGACAACCCACCCCCACCCCCCCCCCCCCCGTCTCCTGGGAAACACACTGGTCCCTGGAGAGAGGAGGGACCAGTGAGGGCGTAACACAGTAGGGAATCGGGCAGTGAAGCGGCAACACTTCATTTCCTGATTCCTTCACCGAGGATGGCGGCGGGGGCAGCCAACATCGCGGGCGAGCTGAACAGGTAAGTGTCCATTTTTTTTTAAGTCCGCAGCTGCAGTATTTGTAGCTGCTGGCTTTTAAAGCAATCTACTGAGCTGGCCAGTAGCTGGTTATTGGTTTAAATCCCAACCATGGCACTACCTGTCTTGAGTTTGCATGTTCTCCATGTGCCTGCATGGGTTTCCTCCCACAAGATATGCTGATAGGTTAATTGGCCCCTAGTAAGTGTATGTATGAATGTGGGTTAGGGACCCTAGATCCTTGAGGGCAGGGACTGATGTGAATGTGCAATACATGTGTACAGTTCTGTGTAAATTGATGGTGCTATAAAATTACCTTTACTAATAAATAAAAGCTAATAGGCCATCACCATACTCTTATACCATTAAGGTAGGTGACTGGGCTATTTGGAGGTAAAAGGGCTTTTCCTGGGTTATGGCTGATAGTGGAAAAACCTTTACTTTAAAATATGCATGTCTGACAGTTATGAAAGTATGCTGGTATCCAAGCTATTAGGAATTCTATTAACAGAGCATTACCATACAGTCCAAACAAATCCTGGCCTTATCTGTACATAAATATCCATGCAATGCCAGAGGAATGTATTACTCACAGACATACTTTTAACAAGCAGTATCCACACCGCCTCATTGAAACTGTGCTGGAGATCATTGTACTCGTCTCCTGCTCCGCAAGCTCTAAAAAAGTCTTAAAAAAAAAAGAAAATTTTTAATTGGTTTATTCAGACTGTCAACAGTGCTGAGTGGTATAAACAGCAGATGTTACAAGTAGGGATACAAACAGAGATGTGCCCGCATCTTCTCCAATATGTTTAAAAACTGCCAGTTGCTGGCGATTGGCAATCGTTTTTTCAATTAAGGTGCTCTGTATTACCTCTTAAAAGGGCCGAGATAGCTAAATTATCATAACTAGTTCTTGTAATTAAGGGCATTGCTTGCTATTCTCATGCTTTTAACACCATACAGATTGTGTTGTAGAGGAGCAACTAGTAATATAACCGGGAATAGTAGTACTGGCCATTTCTAAGACTGGACTGTCACATGTTCATTAACCGCTTCAGCCCCAGAAGATTTTACCCCCTTCCTGACCAGAGCAGGTTTTACAATTTGGCACCGTGTCGCTTTAACTGACAATTGTGTGGTCGTGCAACGTTGTACCCAAACCAAAATTTGCGTCCTTTTCCCCCCACAAATAGATGATGGTATTTGATCACCTCTGCAGGTTTTATTTTTTGCACTATAAACAAAAAAACAGCGACAATTTTGAAGAAAAAACAAACACAATGGCCCGTATCTTTGTACGGGCATAGCGTATCTTATTTACGCTATGCCGCCGCAACCTAGAGAGGCAAGTGCCGTATTCACAAAGCACTTGCGTCCTAAGTTACGGCCGCGTAGCATAGATGGGCCGGCGTAAGTGTGCGTAATTCAAAGTAGGCTGGTAGTGGGCGTGTTGTATGTAAATGAATGGTGACCCCACGTAAATGACGCGCCGAACGACGCATGCGCTGTCCGTGGACGTATCCCAGTGCGGCGCATGCTCTGAATCGTGTCGCAAATACTCAATGCTTTCGACGTGAACGCAACTTTCGCACAGCCCTAATCACGTACGACTTACGCAAATGACGTACAATTCGACGCTGTTCCGACGTCCATACTTAACATTGCCTGGGCCTCATGTAGCACGTACGTTCGTGAATCGGTGTATCTAGGTCATTTGCATATTTTTTATGGAAATGTCTAATGCGCCCACGATACGCCTGCGTAGGCAAGTTACGCCAGACGAATAAAGCCATGTTTTCCGGCATATCTTGTTTTGAAAATCGGCACAAAGATACGACGGCGCACATTTGAAATTATGGCGGCGTATCTGCAGATACGCCGGCGTAATTCCTTTGTGGATCTGGCCCAATATCTTTTACTTTTTTGCTAACATAAATACTCCACATAAAAAAAGAAAATAAAAAAAAAGAAATTCCCTCAGTTTAGGCCGATACGTATTCAACATATTTTTGGTAAAAAAAAAAAAACACAATAAGCGGATATTGATTGGTTTGCACAAAAGTTGTAGCGTCTACAAAATAGGGGATAGTTTTATGGCATTATCATTTACTTTTTTACTAGTAATGTCCGTGATCTGCGATTTTTAGCGGAACACATACCAGGGGGACATTGTTCCTCCTGCCGACACCAACAGGGGGACACTGTTCCTCCCGCCGACACCAACAGGGGGACACTGTTCCTCCCGCCGACACCAACAGGGGGACACTGTTCCTCCCGCCGACACCAACAGGGGGACACTGTTCCTCCCGCCGACACCAACAGGGGGACACTGTTCCTCCCGCCGACACCAACAGGGGGACACTGTTCCTCCCGCCGACACCAACAGGGGGACACTGTTCCTCCCGCCGACACCAACAGGGGGACACTGCTGCTCCCGCCGACACCAACAGGGGGACACTGCTCCTCCCGCCGACACCAACAGGGCGACACTGCTCCTCCCGCCGACACCAACAGGGCGACACTGCTCCTCCCGCCGACACCAACAGGGGGACACTGCTCCTCCCGCCGACACCAACAGGGGGACACTGTTCCTCCCGCCGACACCAACAGGGGGGGCACTGCTGCTCCCGCCGACACCAACAGGGGGGGCACTGCTCCTCCCACCGACACCAACAGGGGGGGCACTGCTCCTCCCGCCGACACCAACAGGGGGGGCACTGCTCCTCCCGCCGACACCAACAGGGGGGGCACTGCTCCTCCCGCCGACACCAACAGGGGGGGCACTGCTCCTCCCACCGACACCAACAGGGGGGGCACTGCTCCTCCCGCCGACACCAACAGGGGGGGCACTGCTCCTCCCGCCGACACCAACAGGGGAGGCACTGCTCCCCAGAATTGTGAAGAGAAGCTGATCGGCTACTTTACACAACAGGAAAGTTATCCCTCAAACATTTTTCACCAAGACATACATTGTTCTGAAAGACTGGAACCATTACCTTCTCGCTGTCAGAGAGTACATAGCCCGGGTCCATGAGAGATACAGCAAAATACAGCCCCACACAACACAGGACTGTTAAGATGAAGAGAAGAGGCTTTAGGAATATCCATTTATTCTCCTGGTTATAAAGATCTGAAATAGACATGACAAACAAGTTTTCGTCATCAAATACTATTAAACAGTACTGAATAAAAATGTATTCTCATTATCTACAACCTTTTTAACACCAATGGAATCCCTGAAATAATTTTAAGGTCTCAGAGAACCCATGCTAAAAATGATTCTAATTGCAACACTTCGTAAGTTAGATGTCGATATGGCACACCTACACAAAGTGGTTCATTTTTTAACATCCCCTTCCTTTAGCTGACAGAATTATTTTTCAGTAACATTCACTATTAAAAATAAATCAATGAATCACCAGAAAGGAAATTAAGACAGATCCCTTTACTTTCCTGGACAGTGCAGGGTTTCCTTCCATTGGGGGTCGGTGCAAAGTATTCCCCCTACACTGAAGGTGAGTGGGAATAATCAGTCTTTTTTATTTTTTTAGAGCTTGCTAATCCTAAAGTGATTCCCTGTTTTAGGGGTGACTTTAGTCTGTTGGCCCACCCATTCTGTACCAAAACTTGGTCAGTATTGCGCAGCAAGCATGCCCTGGATTTTGCACGTATTCCTGTTCGGAACGGTGAAAAAAGGGGTTTGTCAGCCAGATATCTGAGGAGCAAGGCACCACATCCCAAAAAGTTACAAAATGTATAGAAGAACCAAATTTGGGAACTTTTAAGGTGCCAGACACAAACAATACATACAGAGCTTCCCCCCAAAAAGATCCCTACCACCAAAAATAAGACCTAGCATGATTATCGGGGAGGACTGCAAAATAAGCCCTACCCCGAAAATAAGCCCTAGTAAAGTTCATGTAAAACAAAATGAATCCGTTATATAAAACGATTATAACGGTATAAGGTGCAGTGTGTCTCCCTTTATAACTGTATTATGTAAAATCCCGTATTTACAGTGCCGCTGACCCGCCAGAGGTCTTTTCCTCTTCTTCTGGTTGACTGCGGCCCCTCCCTCTTCAGTGCTCGGAGCGGACTCACGTCAGCAGGGATCTGGGCTTTTCCCTCTTCTCCCGGCTGACGTCTGTGGCTCCCTCGGGATCTCGGAGTGGAGAAGAAGAGCTCAGACAGGTCACGTGAGCACCCAGGGGCAGTGTAAATAAGGTATTTCCCATAATACAGTTACAAAGGGTGACACACTGCCCTTTATACCGGTATAATCTTTTTCTAAAACAAATCACATCATTTTATATGTACTTTTTGGGGATTAAAATTATGTCAAAATACTGACTCCTGACCTGACAAGGGGGAGGGGGGAAAGACACAGGAACATTACAAAAAATATTTTATTCCAAGTTTTTTAGAATATAAATAAGACATCCCCTGAAAATAATTGTGTGTTTTTTTTGTAGCAAAAATGTATACAAGACCAGGTCTTTCATTTTGGGGAAACACGATACTACATCAGGATGTAAAATACACATCAAATTTTATTTGGAACATTTTTTTAAAAGGAAAGATATAAGAACGAAGATCACATGCGATCCAGGTATATGGTACAGCCATTATTGCTCAACATGTTTTGCCAAAAGATGGCTTCTACAGGAGACTTTAAAATGACTGTACAGAATATTACTGTAAACAGAAAAAACATACATTTAGAAACAGCATAACATAGGGCCATACAGCCCTGTTATTATTTCTACATAATTAATTGGTATACATCAAAATTACAATGGATCAGCATGAGAGACCGCTCATACCCCAGAGATGCCACCAAGTATGTATATGTCAGCGCAGGAGCCACAGAATTACCATCATAGAAATATTAGTGCATCATAGGAGGACCATGTCCCCTAAACAGGCGTCTATGAAAAATATTAGATAATTAATTGGTATACATTAGTATTAATTTAATTTTATGCATGAATAAAAACAGGGCTGTATGGCCCTATTTTATACTGTTTCTAAATGTGTACAGTGCATATTCTGTACAGTTATTTAAAACGCTCCTGAAGAAGCCAACTTTTGGTGAAACATGTTGAGCAATAATGGCTGTACCATATACCTGGATCGCATTTGATCTTCATTCTTACATTTCCGTTTTACAAAGTACCGTATTTGCCGGCGTATAAGATTACTGGGCGTATAAGACGACCCCCTAATTTTCCTACTAAAATGTTGGTTTTGGGATGGAACTCACCGTATAAGACGACCCCCTTCCTACTAGTCATGCCTCGTCTGACCTCACTGTGCCATTACATGCCTCACCGTGCCTCATTACATGCCTCACTGCATATCTCACTGTGCCATTGCATGTCTCGACAATCCCTTACCTTATCCCTGCAATGCAGAATCTGGCCGCGGGGCCATCCATTTTTTAAAAGCCTCGTTCTGTGATAGGCGGAACACTCAGCTTCCCAGCAGACACTGCGTTCAGTGTTCCGCCTATCACGGATGCCCTCTCGTCCGAGACGAGGAAAATATGATATTTAAAAAAAATTCCAAATAAAAATTGATATGAATTTTAAGTCATGATGTAGTATATTGTTTGTATCTGGCACCTTAAAAGTCACCAAATTTGGTTTTTCTATATATTCCTGTACAGAATCCAGGAGGGATGGCACCAGCTTCTGTTTGGCTGGATCCTTCTAAATATCAACCAGGCCTCTTTGATTGAGACCACACGAACAGTAGGAGCGTTCGCTCCTCTCTCTGCTGCTCCCCCCTCCATCCACAGTGAGGGAACCAGGAAGTGAAGCGCTCCGGCTTCACTGCCCGGTTCCCTATGGCACATGCACGAGTCGAGCTATGCTCGGCAATTGGCTCCCACTGTGTGCTGGGAGCCGAGTGTTCCCAGCACACAAATGGAAAAAACAGTCTTTTGCCCGACACTGCGGGCAGGAAGTGGGTGCAAATACCTGTCTTTAGCAAATACCTTCACTTTAGGGTGGAGATCCGCTTTAACCTAAGAAAATTAATAATAATAATAAAAAAAAAGTACTGATCTACTCTATTTATTATATTTTATTGAGCAACATCCCAAATGCATACCTGCTTCTACCCCACAAATTAGTGAGAATGTATAAAAGCCACACTAGACCATTGGGGCCTCAACTATTGTTGCTACCAATTGGAATCGTTTCCAGAGACAACTTAGCAGGCAGCAATGGGAATTCTCAATTGGGTGGACAAGACAATTAGGGAAACCTGTAAGTAAGTATAAGTTGGTATAAAGACTGCCACTGCTGGTCCCTTCTTCTCAGGGCCGTTTGAAGAAATTAGGGGGCCCCAAGCAAACAAGATAAAAAAAAAAACACTTTTCAAGTTGAGAAGCGGGGGGGGGGGGGGGGGGTTATTGGGCTTTGGTTCTGCTTACCTCTATCATCCGCCGAGCACGCCGGCATTTCTTGGTGTCTGCACAGGGGCCCCAGCAGGGAGGGCCCTTGCCGCACCGCTGCTTCCTCCTGCAGTCCAGTCGGCCGTGTACCATTACCGCGCGGTAATTCAGGAGATTCAGTTTGCCGTTTCCGGGGCCGGACTGAAAGGAAGTGAACACTCAGTGTGTGCACTTCCGGTCAGTCCGACCGGGAACAGGAACCTGATTCTCCCGTACCGTGCGGTTATGGTACACGGCCGACCGGACTGCAGGAGGAATCAGCGGCGCGGCAAGGGGCCCCTGGCCAGCTCGGGGCCCCAGGCAATTGCTTGGTTTGCCTGTCGGGTTCCGACGGGCTTGCTCATTCTTGAAATGCTAGATGCCTGGTTGTCATTGCTGAATCAGTTGTTTCATGCTGATCGGAAGACTGTTCTCTGATTTCTCTCATCAGCTGAAAAGGAGGTCAGGACTGGCAGCTTTCATTATAGCTCAGTACAGGCCTTCTTTAATGGCCAACTCCAAAACCATCCCCATAAATTATTTATTAGCCCATGCTATTTTTTTACTACTATGTTTACATTTTTGTATTTATCTAACCTTCTGATGTTACATATACAATGAAACCTTGGAATGAGAGTGACGCAGTTAACGAGCGCAATACAAGCATTTTTATTTGTAAAATCCTGACTCGGCTTGCGAGTGTTGTCTCGCAACACGAGCATTTGGCCTGAGGTGCAGGGGCTCCGGAGCCGATTGCAAAAACTCAGAAAAACTCAGTTCCTGAGCCTTTCCGAGGTTTTCTGAGTTCAGCTTAGCTGTCCCCGGGGCTTTCCAAATATTTCAGAGGCTCTCTGGCATCCCCCACCTCAATAAAGAGGACCTGTCATGCTTATTTCTATTACAAGGGATGTAATATATATAAATATAAAGGGACAGTGTAAAAATAAAACAATTTGATTTAACCACTTTACTACTGGCCCCGTCAATTGATGGCGGCACGATAGTGCTCTTGTTCTGGGAGGATGTCATATGACATACTCTCCTTGCTAAGCCACTAGGGGGCGCGCGCACCTGCCACGTTACTGGGGACCCGATACGCGTGCCCGGCGGCCGAGATGTCCGCTGGGCACCCGTGATTGCCCAGTAACTGAGCAGAACCATGAATCTCTGTGTGTAAAAACAGAGATCCACGTCCTGTCAGGGAGAGGAGACCATTGCTGTGTCCCTTATACATAGGGACACAGATCGGTCACCTCCCTCCCCCAACAGTTAGAATCACTCACTAGGGTACACACGTAACCCATTGATCACCCCCTAGTGTTAACCCCTTCCCTGACAGTCACATTTACACAGTAATCAATGCATATTTATAGCACTGTTCGGTGAATAAATGTGAATGGTCCCAAAAATGTGTCAAAATTGTCCGCCACAATATCTCAGTCACGACAAAAAAAAAAATCACTGATCACTGCCATTACCAGTAAAAAAAAAAAAAAAAAAAAAAAAAGAAAAAAAAAAAAAAAGTTATAAATCTATCCCTATTTTGTAGCCGCTATAACTTTTGCGCAAACCGATCAATATACGCTTATTGTTTTTTTTTAACCAAAAATATGAAAAAGAATACGTATCGGCCAAAACTGAGGAAATTTTTTTTATATATATATAAATTTTTTGGGGGGATATTTATTATAGCAAAAAGCAAAAAATATTGCGTATTTTTTTTTTTAATTGTCGCTATTCTTTTGTTTATACCGAAACAAAAAACAAAAAAAAAAAAACACAAAGGTGATCTAATACCACCAATAGAAAGCTCTATTTGTGGGGAAAAAAATATTAAAATTTTATTTGGGTAAAGTGTTGCACGACGCACAATTTTCATTCAAATTGAGACAGCGCTGAAAGCTGAAAAAATGGCTTGGGCAGGAAGGGGGTAAAAGTGTCCAGTATTGAGGTGGTTAAAGCTCCCTGTTCACATATGTAAGTCGTGCCCGCATATCTAAATGGTGTTTAAACCACACATATCACCGTGATTGTTAGAGTGAGAGCAATAATTCTAGCACTAGAGCGTTTTTGTAACTCTAATCTGGCAACCTGAAAAATGTTTAATGCGTCGCCTATGGAGATGTTTTAAGTACCGTAGTTTGGCACTATTCCATGAGCGTGTGCAGCATTAAAGCGTGACATGTTGGGTATCTATTCACTTAGCGCAACATTATCTTTTATCGCGGGTGAGCAGCTTATCCTGCTGGATGATGTATTACGCTCAGCCAGGATAACTGATCTCTGCTGCGGCAGGTCATTTTACAATACGGCGGACGGGAAGTGGTTGAAGTGTGTTTTTTTCCCCAAAAATTAGGTTTGAAAGACCGCTGCGCAAATAACGTGACGTAAAATGTTGCAACGCTTGCAATTTTATTCCCATGGTCTCTGTTAAGATATCTATAAAATGATTGAATGTTCCAAGTCATGTTCTAACAAAAAATACAGGATTTTAACTTTAACAGAAAAGGCACGTGGTTTAGCAATACAAATTGGAAACCGATTGGTTTCTATGCATATCAGCACCAGAGTTTGCACTCTCCAGCTCTGGTAAATAACCCCCTTGTCTCCTAGCAACCGCTCACATACAGGAGGCATAGTAACAATAGGCAGTGTCACCGTACACCGTGCAGTCCCTGGGCCCGCTGGATACTTGCCAGTGTCGTGCAGAAACAGCACCAGTGTTACCCCCCAGGTGAGCAGCGAGTGTCCCGTCCTCACCAGGCAGCCGGTGCCCGGCACACCGCGCTCCATTTCTCTCCCCCTTCACTACCCGGAAACCGCCGTGGAACGCCTTGGAACGCGGAAGCTAACTGCAATGGTTGCGAAAGGCCGATTGGTTAGCTCAACGTAGGCTGTGATTGGCCATCTCATTCTGATCTGTGATTGGAAAGTTTCGGCGGAAAATCCTTTTGATTATGGAGGCGGGCTCTGAGAATGGAAACCTTTTCTGCGCTCCTTCCTCTGTGCTACTTCCTTCTGTGTAGAGCTGTTTTCCCAGTAATAAAGAATAGTATTGTTGGAGAGAGTGAAGTAACAACATAGAAGAGAGCTGAAATACCTCAAGTCAAAATAAAAATGTGTACATAGAATAAGGTGACCAGATTTTTTTTATGAAATCCGGGGACATTTATTTGTATTTTATACTAGTAATGGTGGCAATCAGCAACTCTCTGCCCATCGCCGTTACCACCCGCCTTAGCCTGTCAAGTCTTACTCTCTGGGCCCCGGCTACTTCTGGGTAGGAAGATCACTCTGCCAGGGAAGGCAAGGAGATGGGAAGGCAGGCGGCTGGCCGGGACTTGAGCCAAGGCAGAAGAACATGCGAGCGGAGCCGAATGGGAATGCACCCGAAACTGAAGAAATATTCCCTCCACTCCGACCAGCACATGATCATCAGAAAGGGGCACAGATAATGGGGAAAAAATACACCCCCCCCCCCCCAAGCTAGAAGGAGCGGTGGAGAGGGGTTGGGTAATTCTGTTTTTTTTTTTAATTCAGCACTGACTGTCTTTGAAATTGCCCCAGCCCCTGTTCAAATCAAATCTGGGGACAAAACCGGGGACAGACTTGGTCTGGGGACAGTGACCTCAAACTGGGGACTGTCCCCAGAAACCGGGGATGTCTGGTCACCCTAACATAGAACCAGCTAATAACAACTGTGTGCTGCATTCCCGCCACGTCGCATTACGGGAACCTCACATTACAGACGCCTCGCATTACAGACGTGTCGCATTACACACGCGTTGCATTACAGACGTGTCGCATTACGGGCACCTCGCATTACACACGCGTTGCATTACAGACGTATCGCATCATGGGCACCTCGCATCACAGACGCCTCGCATTACAGACGTGTCGCATCACAGACGCGTCGCATTACGGGCACCTCGCATTACAGGCGCGTCGCATTACAGGCACCTCGCATTACAGACACCTCGCCTTACAGACACCTCGCATTACAGGCGCGTCGCATAACAGACACCTCGCATTACAGGCGCGTCGCATAACAGACACCTCGCATTACAGACGCCTCGCATTACAGACGTGTCGCATTACGGGCACCTCGCATTACACACGCGTTGCATTACAGACGTATCGCATCATGGGCACCTCGCATCACAGACGCCTCGCATTACAGACGTGTCGCATCACAGACGCGTCGCATTACGGGCACCTCGCATTACAGGCGCGTCGCATTACAGGCACCTCGCATTACAGACACCTCGCCTTACAGACACCTCGCATTACAGGCGCGTCGCATAACAGACACCTCGCATTACAGGCGCGTCGCATAACAGACACCTCGCATTACAGGAACCTCACATTACAGACGCCTCGCATTACAGACGTGTCGCATTACGGGCACCTCGCATTACACACGCGTTGCATTACAGACGTATCGCATCATGGGCACCTCGCATCACAGACGCCTCGCATTACAGACGTGTCGCATCACAGACGCGTCGCATTACGGGCACCTCGCATTACAGGCGCGTCGCATTACAGGCACCTCGCATTACAGACACCTCGCCTTACAGACACCTCGCATTACAGACACCTCGCATTACAGGCGCGTCGCATAACAGACACCTCGCATTACAGGCGCGTCGCATAACAGACACCTCGCATTACAGGCGCGTCGCATAACAGACACCTCGCATTACAGGCGCGTCGCATAACAGACACCTCGCATTACAGGCGCGTCGCATAACAGACACCTCGCATTACAGGCGCGTCGCATAACAGACGCCTTGCATTACAGGCGCGTCACATAACAGACGCCTCGCATTACAGGCGCGTCACATAACAGACGCCTCGCATTACAGGCGCGTCACATAACAGACACCTCGCATTACAGGCGCGTCGCATAACAGACACCTCGCATTACAGGCGCGTCGCATAACAGACGCCTCGCATTACAGGCGCGTCACATAACAGACGCCTCGTACTACAGACGCCTCGCATTACAGGCGCGTCACATAACAGACACCTCGCATTACAGGCGCGTCGCATTACAGGCGCATCGCATAACAGACACCTCGCATTACAGGCGCGTCGCATAACAGACACCTCGCATTACAGGCGCGTCGCATAACAGACACCTCGCATCACAGACGCCTCGCATTACAGACGTGTCGCATCACAGACGCGTCGCATTACGGGCACCTCGCATTACAGGCGCGTCGCATTACAGGCACCTCGCATTACAGACACCTCGCCTTACAGACACCTCGCATTACAGGCGCGTCGCATAACAGACACCTCGCATTACAGGCGCGTCGCATAACAGACACCTCGCATTACAGGCGCGTCGCATAACAGACACCTCGCATTACAGGCGCGTCGCATAACAGACACCTCGCATTACAGGCGCGTCGCATAACAGACACCTCGCATTACAGGCGCGTCGCATAACAGACGCCTTGCATTACAGGCGCGTCACATAACAGACGCCTCGCATTACAGGCGCGTCACATAACAGACACCTCGCATTACAGGCGCATCGCATAACAGACACCTCGCATTACAGGCGCGTCGCATAACAGACACCTCGCATTACAGGCGCGTCGCATAACAGACACCTCGCATTACAGGCGCGTCGCATAACAGACGCCTCGCATTACAGGCGCGTCACATAACAGACGCCTCGCATTACAGGCGCGTCACATAACAGACGCCTCGCATTACAGTTGCGTCACATAACAGACACCTCGCATTACAGACACCTCGCATTACAGGCGCGTCGCATAACAGACACCTCGCATTACAGGCGCGTCGCATAACAGACGCCTCGCATTACAGGCGCGTCACATAACAGACGCCTCGTATTACAGACGCCTCGCATTACAGGCGCGTCACATAACAGACACCTCGCATTACAGGCGCGTCGCATTACAGGCGCGTCGCATTACAGGCGCATCGCATAACAGACACCTCGCATTACAGGCGCGTCGCATAACAGACACCTCGCATTACAGACACCTCGCATTACAGGCGCGTCACATAACAGACACCTCGCATTACAGGCGCGTCGCATAACAGACGCCTCGCATTACAGGCGCGTCACATAACAGACGCCTCGCATTACAGGCGCGTCACATTACAGGCGCGTCAGATAACAGACACCTCGCATTACAGACGCCTCGCATTACAGACGCCTCGCATTACAGGCGCGTCACATTACAGTAAGGTGACCAGACATCTCCAGTTTCTGGGGACATTCCCCAGATTGGGGACACTGTCCCTGGTTTTGTCCCCGGATTGGATTTAAACAGGGGCTGGGGCAATTTCAAAGACAGTCAGCGCAGGATAAAAAAAAAATACGGGCGCGTCGCATTACGGGCGCGTCGCATTACGGGCGCGTCGCATTACGGGCGCGTCACTTTACGGGCGCGTCACTTTACGGGCGCGTCACATTACGGGCGCGTCACATTACGGGCGCGTCACTTTACGGGCGCGTCACTTTACGGGCGCGTCACTTTACGGGCGCGTCACTTTACGGGCGCGTCACATTACGGGCGCGTCACATTACGGGCGCGTCACATTACGGGCGCGTCACATTACAGGCACGTCGCATTACAGGCACGTCGCATTACAGGCATTACATTACAGTTTCCGGGGTCCGGATTGGATTTAAACAGGGGCTGAAGCAATTTCAAAGACAGTCAGTGCAGAATAAAAAAAAAATCTGAATTACACACCCCACTGCTCCTACTAGCTTGAGGGGGTGTATTCCACCTCCAATCTCCACTGAGAGTCCTCTATCTCTTAAATATCATTTACTCTGGCAAACTAATGTCTCAGCAATGGTGGGGATGAACTCTTCCAGGAGCTAGGAATACATGCTTTAGCTGCGTTTAGTAGCTGGAGCAGCATGGACTTGTATCTTTGACATGACATGGGGGACGGAGAAGTATTGCTGCCATGTTACCAGCTAAGGTATACCTCATAATGTTATGGATGATGTCCAGAACTGGGCGCCAGAACAATTGAAGAACTGGACACTCACAGAATACTTGTAGCAGAGTTCCTTTGTGAGTGCCACACCTCCAACAAAGATCACTCGGTCATGGGAATAGTCTAGGCAGCTAACGATGTCCTGTATCACTGAGTGACTATCTTGTAAGATATTTCCTAATACTTGTAATTGATTGAGGCATTATGGGCAAAAATGAGGATTGTAGTCCGTTGTATATGCCCATGCCCAGGTCCTTTTCACCGGATCCAAATGAGAGTGGGCATCAAGCTATAATCGGTATGAGAGAGGCAACGTCTGCCACTCTGTGATACATGCCCCCCCCCCCCCCCCCCCCCCCCCCCCCCCCCCCCCCCCCCCCCCCCCCCCCCCCCCCCCCCCCCCCCCCCCCCCCCCCCCCCCCCCCCCCCCCCCCCCCCCCCCCCCCCCCCCCCCCCCCCCCCCCCCCCCCCCCCCCCCCCCCCCCCCCCCCCCCCCCCCCCCCCCCCCCCCCCCCCCCCCCCCCCCCCCCCCCCCCCCCCCCCCCCCCCCCCCCCCCCCCCCCCCCCCCCCCCCCCCCCCCCCCCCCCCCCCCCCCCCCCCCCCCCCCCCCCCCCCCCCCCCCCCCCCCCCCCCCCCCCCCCCCCCCCCCCCCCCCCCCCCCCCCCCCCCCCCCCCCCCCCCCCCCCCCCCCCCCCCCCCCCCCCCCCCCCCCCCCCCCCCCCCCCCCCCCCCCCCCCCCCCCCCCCCCCCCCCCCCCCCCCCCCCCCCCCCCCCCCCCCCCCCCCCCCCCCCCCCCCCCCCCCCCCCCCCCCCCCCCCCCCCCCCCCCCCCCCCCCCCCCCCCCCCCCCCCCCCCCCCCCCCCCCCCCCCCCCCCCCCCCCCCCCCCCCCCCCCCCCCCCCCCCCCCCCCCCCCCCCCCCCCCCCCCCCCCCCCCCCCCCCCCCCCCCCCCCCCCCCCCCCCCCCCCCCCCCCCCCCCCCCCCCCCCCCCCCCCCCCCCCCCCCCCCCCCCCCCCCCCCCCCCCCCCCCCCCCCCCCCCCCCCCCCCCCCCCCCCCCCCCCCCCCCCCCCCCCCCCCCCCCCCCCCCCCCCCCCCCCCCCCCCCCCCCCCCCCCCCCCCCCCCCCCCCCCCCCCCCCCCCCCCCCCCCCCCCCCCCCCCCCCCCCCCCCCCCCCCCCCCCCCCCCCCCCCCCCCCCCCCCCCCCCCCCCCCCCCCCCCCCCCCCCCCCCCCCCCCCCCCCCCCCCCCCCCCCCCCCCCCCCCCCCCCCCCCCCCCCCCCCCCCCCCCCCCCCCCCCCCCCCCCCCCCCCCCCCCCCCCCCCCCCCCCCCCCCCCCCCCCCCCCCCCCCCCCCCCCCCCCCCCCCCCCCCCCCCCCCCCCCCCCCCCCCCCCCCCCCCCCCCCCCCCCCCCCCCCCCCCCCCCCCCCCCCCCCCCCCCCCCCCCCCCCCCCCCCCCCCCCCCCCCCCCCCCCCCCCCCCCCCCCCCCCCCCCCCCCCCCCCCCCCCCCCCCCCCCCCCCCCCCCCCCCCCCCCCCCCCCCCCCCCCCCCCCCCCCCCCCCCCCCCCCCCCCCCCCCCCCCCCCCCCCCCCCCCCCCCCCCCCCCCCCCCCCCCCCCCCCCCCCCCCCCCCCCCCCCCCCCCCCCCCCCCCCCCCCCCCCCCCCCCCCCCCCCCCCCCCCCCCCCCCCCCCCCCCCCCCCCCCCCCCCCCCCCCCCCCCCCCCCCCCCCCCCCCCCCCCCCCCCCCCCCCCCCCCCCCCCCCCCCCCCCCCCCCCCCCCCCCCCCCCCCCCCCCCCCCCCCCCCCCCCCCCCCCCCCCCCCCCCCCCCCCCCCCCCCCCCCCCCCCCCCCCCCCCCCCCCCCCCCCCCCCCCCCCCCCCCCCCCCCCCCCCCCCCCCCCCCCCCCCCCCCCCCCCCCCCCCCCCCCCCCCCCCCCCCCCCCCCCCCCCCCCCCCCCCCCCCCCCCCCCCCCCCCCCCCCCCCCCCCCCCCCCCCCCCCCCCCCCCCCCCCCCCCCCCCCCCCCCCCCCCCCCCCCCCCCCCCCCCCCCCCCCCCCCCCCCCCCCCCCCCCCCCCCCCCCCCCCCCCCCCCCCCCCCCCCCCCCCCCCCCCCCCCCCCCCCCCCCCCCCCCCCCCCCCCCCCCCCCCCCCCCCCCCCCCCCCCCCCCCCCCCCCCCCCCCCCCCCCCCCCCCCCCCCCCCCCCCCCCCCCCCCCCCCCCCCCCCCCCCCCCCCCCCCCCCCCCCCCCCCCCCCCCCCCCCCCCCCCCCCCCCCCCCCCCCCCCCCCCCCCCCCCCCCCCCCCCCCCCCCCCCCCCCCCCCCCCCCCCCCCCCCCCCCCCCCCCCCCCCCCCCCCCCCCCCCCCCCCCCCCCCCCCCCCCCCCCCCCCCCCCCCCCCCCCCCCCCCCCCCACCCCCCCCCCCCCCCCCCCCCCCCCCCCCCCCCCCCCCCCCCCCCCCCCCCCCCCCCCCCCCCCCCCCCCCCCCCCCCCCCCCCCCCCCCCCCCCCCCCCCCCCCCCCCCCCCCCCCCCCCCCCCCCCCCCCACCCCCCCCCCCCCCCCCCCCCCCCCACCCCCCCCCCCCCCCCCCCCCCCCCCCCCCCCCCCCCCCCCCCCCCCCCCCCCCCCCACCCCCCCCCCCCCCCCCCCCCCCCCCCCCCCCCCCCACCCCCCCCCCCCCCCCCCCCCCCCCCCCCCCCCCCCCCCCCCCCCCCCCCCCCCCCCCCCCCCCCCCCCCCCCCCCCCCCCCCCCCCCCCCCCCCCCCCCCCCCCCCCCACCCCCCCCCCCCCCCCCCCCCCCCCCCCCCCCCCCCACCCCCCCCCCCCCCCCCCCCCCCCCCCCCCCCCCCCCCCCCCCCCCCCCCCCCCCCCCCCCCCCCCCCCCCCCCCCCCCCCCCCCCCCCCCCCCCCCCCCCCCCACCCCCCCCCCCCCCCCCCCCCCCCCCCCCCCCCCCCCCCCCCCCCCCCCCCACACCCCCCCCCCCCCCCCCCCCCCCCCCCACCCCCCCCCCCCCCCCCCCACCCCCCCCCCCCCCCCCCCCCCCCCCCCCCCCCCCCCCCCCCCCCCCCCCCCCCCCCCCCCCCCCCCCCCCCCCCCCCCCCCCCCCCCCCCCCCCCCCCCCCCCCCCCCCCCCCCCCCCCCCCCCCCCCCCCCCCCCCCCCCCCACCCCCCCCCCCCCCCACCCCCCCCCCCCCCCCCCCCCCCCCCCCCCCCCCCCCCCCCCCCCCCCCCCCCCCCCCCCCCCCCCCCCCCCCCCCCCCCCCCCCCCCCCCCCCCCCCCCCCCCCCCCCCCCCCCCCCCCCCCCCCCCCCCCCCCCCCCCCCCCCCCCCCCCCCCCCCCCCCCCCCCCCCCCCCCCCCCCCCCCCCCCCCCCCCCCCCCCCCCCCCCCCCCCCCCCCCCCCCCCCCCCCCCCCCCCCCCCCCCCCCCCCCCCCCCCCCCCCCCCCCCCCCCCCCCCCCCCCCCCCCCCCCCCCCCCCCCCCCCCCCCCCCCCCCCCCCCCCCCCCCCCCCCCCCCCCCCCCCCCCCCCCCCCCCCCCCCCCCCCCCCCCCCCCCCCCCCCCCCCCCCCCCCCCCCCCCCCCCCCCCCCCCCCCCCCCCCCCCCCCCCCCCCCCCCCCCCCCCCCCCCCCCCCCCCCCCCCCCCCCCCCCCCCCCCCCCCCCCCCCCCCCCCCCCCACCCCCCCCCCCCCCCCCCCCCCCCCCCCCCCCCCCCCCCCCCCCCCCCCCCCCCCCCCCCCCCCCCCCCCCCCCCCCCCCCCCCCCCCCCCCCCCCCCCCCCCCCCCCCCCCCCCCCCCCCCCCCCCCCCCCCCCCCCCCCCCCCCCCCCCCCCCCCCCCCCCCCCCCCCCCCCCCCCCCCCCCCCCCCCCCCCCCCCCCCCCCCCCCCCCCCCCCCCCCCCCCCCCCCCCCCCCCCCCCCCCCCCCCCCCCCCCCCCCCCCCCCCCCCCCCCCCCCCCCCCCCCCCCCCCCCCCCCCCCCCCCCCCCCCCCCCCCCCCCCCCCCCCCCCCCCCCCCCCCCCCCCCCCCCCCCCCCCCCCCCCCCCCCCCCCCCCCCCCCCCCCCCCCCCCCCCCCCCCCCCCCCCCCCCCCCCCCCCCCCCCCCCCCCCCCCCCCCCCCCCCCCCCCCCCCCCCCCCCCCCCCCCCCCCCCCCCCCCCCCCCCCCCCCCCCCCCCCCCCCCCCCCCCCCCCCCCCCCCCCCCCCCCCCCCCCCCCCCCCCCCCCCCCCCCCCCCCCCCCCCCCCCCCCCCCCCCCCCCCCCCCCCCCCCCCCCCCCCCCCCCCCCCCCCCCCCCCCCCCCCCCCCCCCCCCCCCCCCCCCCCCCCCCCCCCCCCCCCCCCCCCCCCCCCCCCCCCCCCCCCCCCCCCCCCCCCCCCCCCCCCCCCCCCCCCCCCCCCCCCCCCCCCCCCCCCCCCCCCCCCCCCCCCCCCCCCCCCCCCCCCCCCCCCCCCCCCCCCCCCCCCCCCCCCCCCCCCCCCCCCCCCCCCCCCCCCCCCCCCCCCCCCCCCCCCCCCCCCCCCCCCCCCCCCCCCCCCCCCCCCCCCCCCCCCCCCCCCCCCCCCCCCCCCCCCCCCCCCCCCCCCCCCCCCCCCCCCCCCCCCCCCCCCCCCCCCCCCCCCCCCCCCCCCCCCCCCCCCCCCCCCCCCCCCCCCCCCCCCCCCCCCCCCCCCCCCCCCCCCCCCCCCCCCCCCCCCCCCCCCCCCCCCCCCCCCCCCCCCCCCCACCCCCCCCCCCCCCCCCCCCCCCCCCCCCCCCCCCCCCCCCCCCCCCCCCCACCCCCCCCCCCCCCCCCCCCCCCCCCCCCCCCCCCCCCCCCCCCCCCCCCCCCCCCCCCCCCCCCCCCCCCCCCCCCCCCCCCCCCCCCCCCCCCCCCCCCCCCCCCCCCCCCCCCCCCCCCCCCCCCCCCCCCCCCCCCCCCCCCCCCCCCCCCCCCCCCCCCCCCCCCCCCCCCCCCCCCCCCCCCCCCCCCCCCCCCCCCCCCCCCCCCCCCCCCCCCCCCCCCCCCCCCCCCCCCCCCCCCCCCCCCCCCCCCCCCCCCCCCCCCCCCCCCCCCCCCCCCCCCCCCCCCCCCCCCCCCCCCCCCCCCCCCCCCCCCCCCCCCCCCCCCCCCCCCCC
Source organism: Rana kukunoris (assembly GCA_029574335.1). Lineage (NCBI taxonomy): Eukaryota > Metazoa > Chordata > Amphibia > Anura > Ranidae > Rana > Rana kukunoris. The sequence goes on from JAJQKJ010002175.1 coordinate 23,510, forward strand.
CCCCCCCCCCCCCCCCCCCCCCCCCCCCCCCCCCCCCCCCCCCCCCCCCCCCCCCCCCCCCCCCCCCCCCCCCCCCCCCCCCCCCCCCCCCCCCCCCCCCCCCCCCCCCCCCCCCCCCCCCCCCCCCCCCCCCCCCCCCCCCCCCCCCCCCCCCCCCCCCCCCCCCCCCCCCCCCCCCCCCCCCCCCCCCCCCCCCCCCCCCCCCCCCCCCCCCCCCCCCCCCCCCCCCCCCCCCCCCCCCCCCCCCCCCCCCCCCCCCCCCCCCCCCCCCCCCCCCCCCCCCCCCCCCCCCCCCCCCCCCCCCCCCCCCCCCCCCCCCCCCCCCCCCCCCCCCCCCCCCCCCCCCCCCCCCCCCCCCCCCCCCCCCCCCCCCCCCCCCCCCCCCCCCCCCCCCCCCCCCCCCCCCCCCCCCCCCCCCCCCCCCCCCCCCCCCCCCCCCCCCCCCCCCCCCCCCCCCCCCCCCCCCCCCCCCCCCCCCCCCCCCCCCCCCCCCCCCCCCCCCCCCCCCCCCCCCCCCCCCCCCCCCCCCCCCCCCCCCCCCCCCCCCCCCCCCCCCCCCCCCCCCCCCCCCCCCCCCCCCCCCCCCCCCCCCCCCCCCCCCCCCCCCCCCCCCCCCCCCCCCCCCCCCCCCCCCCCCCCCCCCCCCCCCCCCCCCCCCCCCCCCCCCCCCCCCCCCCCCCCCCCCCCCCCCCCCCCCCCCCCCCCCCCCCCCCCCCCCCCCCCCCCCCCCCCCCCCCCCCCCCCCCCCCCCCCCCCCCCCCCCCCCCCCCCCCCCCCCCCCCCCCCCCCCCCCCCCCCCCCCCCCCCCCCCCCCCCCCCCCCCCCCCCCCCCCCCCCCCCCCCCCCCCCCCCCCCCCCCCCCCCCCCCCCCCCCCCCCCCCCCCCCCCCCCCCCCCCCCCCCCCCCCCCCCCCCCCCCCCCCCCCCCCCCCCCCCCCCCCCCCCCCCCCCCCCCCCCCCCCCCCCCCCCCCCCCCCCCCCCCCCCCCCCCCCCCCCCCCCCCCCCCCCCCCCCCCCCCCCCCCCCCCCCCCCCCCCCCCCCCCCCCCCCCCCCCCCCCCCCCCCCCCCCCCCCCCCCCCCCCCCCCCCCCCCCCCCCCCCCCCCCCCCCCCCCCCCCCCCCCCCCCCCCCCCCCCCCCCCCCCCCACCCCCCCCCCCCCCCCCCCCCCCCCCCCCCCCCCCCCTCCCCCCCCCCCCCCCCCCCCCCCCCCCCCCCCCGGTAAGGAAGAACCCCCGAGATGCTGATGTAAACAAGCATCCTCTCACTCTACCTAGTGACAATGACAGTGATCACCGCTTCCTGTAATCCAGTGTTTCTCAATTCCAGTCCTCGCGCCCCCCCCCCCCCCCCCAACAGGTCATGTTTTCAGGATTTCCCTCAGATGAAAAGGCTGTGGTGATTACTAAGGCAGTGAAACTGATCAAATCACCTGTGCAAAATAATGGAAATCCTGAAAACCTGACCTGTTGGGGGGGCCTGAGGACTGGAATTGAGAAACACTGCTGTAATCGGAAGCGGTGATCACAGTCTTGTCACGTGTAGCCCCCCCCCCCCTACAGTAAGAATCACTCACTAGGGCACACTTAACCCCTACAGTGTCACCTAGTCCCAGTGTCATTTTCACAGTAATCAGTGCACTTTTATAGCACTAATCGCTGTAAAAATGACAATGGTCCTAAAAATGTGTCAAAAGTGTCTGATGTGTCCGCCATAATGTCGCAGTCATGATAAAAATCGCTGATCGTCGCTATTACTATTAAAAAAAATTAATAAATAAAAATGCCATAAAACTATCCCCTATTTTGTAGATGCTATAACTTTTGCCCAAAAATATGTAGAAGATACGTATGCCTAAACTGAGGGAAAAAAAAAAGTTTTTTTATATAATTTTGGGGGAAATTTTCGCTCTATTTTTGTTTATAGCACAAAAAATAAAAACCGCAGAGGTGATCAAATACCACCAAAAGAAAGCTCTATTTGTGGGAAAAAAAGGGACTTCAATTTTGTTTGGGAGCCACGTCGCACGACCACGCAATTGTCAGTTAAAGCGATGCAGTGCCAAATCGCAAAAAGTGGCCGGTCATTTGGCTGCATAATGGTCCGGGTCTTAGGTGGTTAAACACCTGATGGCAATACAATCTTGTAGTAAATCTCATTATCTGTCTCACAATCTCACTGCTCCTGTTTAGCATTGCGAAGTATGAACAGACGGATGTACAGACCCTCCGACATGGCCCCCTCCAGCAGGGACAACTCACATCGCCCCCCCGATCATCTCTCCTCCTTTCAGATCACACTCTTGAAATTAAAGCAAACCCATCACAAGAGTCCAATGGCTGAGCTCAGGTGAGTGGAGGCAGAAAGGAGGAGAGGTGATCAGGTGAAGAGTGTGTTGTACCTTCCAAAGTTGGTCAGATCGGAGGATCTGCATGTATTCTAGTCCCCCAGGGAATCTCCATGTTGTTTAGAAAGCAGTGCTGTTGTCATGAAAATGGAAGGACCCCCTGGGCTGTCCTACAATATGCCTGTTTTTAAACAAGCCTCATCTACATTCAGTTTTCCCTGTTATCTCATGCCAGGCACATGTCAGGGCTGCCTAAAGATGGGAGGAAGTTACAGCCATCCAGGGATCATGTGGATATGGAGTGTGCTCGCTCGGTATATGAGTCAGGCAGCAGTTCAGGGTCACAGCAGAGAAAAGGTCTTCATGGTGAGTCAATGAACTGCACTGTGGCAGCTGTTCTTAGGTGATCAGTGTGACGGTATAAAATAGACTTGTTTCCTAATACTAATCCTCTCTGTATAGTCTTGTCATCTCCTGCAGGGTTGCCCTATGAACAGCAAACTATGGTACAGAAATATTTAACACTTCAGTCTCCAGCAAGTGCGGAGAATATGCCCATAATCTCTTCTGTACACAGCAAGGCTGAGTCTGAGTGTGGAACATCCTCTCCAGGGCACAACACATCAGGGCACGGTACAGGGCACAGCACATCAGGGCACAGGGCACACAACATCAGGGATCAGGGCCCACCACAGCACACCACATTGAGACACAGCACATCAGGGCAGGGGTCACGCAGCACATCAGGGCAGGGGTCACGCAGCACATCAGGGCAGGGGTCACGCAGCACATCAGGGCAGGGGTCACGCAGCACATCAGGGCAGGGGTCACGTAGCACATCAGGGCAGGGGGCACGTAGCACATCAGGACAGGGGTCACGCAGCACATCAGGACAGGGGTCACGCAGCACATCAGGACAGGGGGCACGCAGCACATCAGGACAGGGGTCACATAGCACATCAGGACAGGGGGCACATGGCACATCAGGAAACATAGCACATCAGGACACGGGAGCACATGGCGCACATCAGGGCACATTGTTTACCAGTCAGCATGCAGAGTAGCGCAGGCAGGAAGCGTGTGTAATAAGTTGTCTCTCATGTCTCGCTGCGGCTGCTCCCTGCCCCCCGGCGGACTCTCTTCTCTTCTCATCCATCCCAGATGATGTCACAAGCAAATGGGGATGGACGAGAAGAGAGGAGGGGCTGCCGGGGGGGGGGCAGGGAGCAGCCGCAGCGAGACATGAGAGACAACTTATTACACACGCTTCCTGCCTGCGCTACTCTGCATGCTGGCTAAGTGGCTCAATCTCAATCTACCTGCCGGCTATCGACGGGTAAATCGATGCAGACCTCCGACCGGTCCACTGAACCATCGGCCCACCGGGAATCTCCCAGTAGTCCCGATGGCTAGTCCATCCCTGTCTGCTATAAACCCATATGTATGGACCATGAAGAATTAAAGGGCTAGTTCACTTACAGTGCACTCAAGGGACCACAATAGTTTACAAATCACGGTGCAATGTAGAAAAACGTAGTTTCTTTGAAATTACATAGCCCAACAGCGGCTTCCCCAAAGCCTAGCAAAAAAAAAAACAGCTTTCAAAGTGCGTGCTACCATCCTGTATATAAGCTAAGACAGATGGTTTATTGAGCATGTTCCCATCATCAGGAACGAGTGTGGAGCTACTGTATTTCTAGTCCAGAAATACACACATGCGTATCACGCTCTCCCTTGTCCACCAATTCGCACATGCGTAGTATGCTTGCCCTTGTCCACCAATCCACACATGCGTAGTGTGCTCGCCCTCATCCACACATGTGTAGTGTGCTCTCCCTCGTCCACCGATCCACACGTGCGTAGTACACTTTCCCTCGTCCACCGATCCACACATGCGTAGTGCACTCTCCCTCATCGATCGATCCACACACGCATAGTGCACTCTCCCTCGTGGACCAATCCACAAGTGTAGTCATCCACCGATTCACACATGTAGTGATTTTTTTCCTTTTGTGAGTCGGGGGAATTGCATATCAAAGTCAGACTCCCAGCACGAGAGGAATGTTAGAAGTCAGGCGGTGGCCGAGTCAAGGCAGCGTAGATGGTAGCGAGGCCATGAGGAATTGGTTCTCCCTTATGACACGGACATTCCAGCCCAGTGTGGTGGCGAGAGATACCTGGAGCGTGCGAGCACTGACTGAGAAAATGTCAAAGCTGGAGATCCCTCCAGAAGTCTAAGGGAGGGTCAGCTGCAGAGGCAAGCACGGCTGGGGAAAGTTTGCCATCTGACCCCACGAAATCCCAAAGATGTGCATGGCTGCCGGACATTAACTGGAGAAACTGGGGGTTCCGGAGACCAGGATCAAACTCCGGATTTGCCAGGATAGGCATCATGGGGATAAGGCAGAGGAGCGATCGAGGCGATACAGAACGTTGCCCTAGATACTTGTAGGGTGCTTCCCAATGTGGGGTGGTCACTGAGTGATCTTAGGAGCAGCAAGGTAATCCACGGCCAACTTTTTGCCGTAATGCCTGAATCCTCCAATTCCATAGCCACCCAGTGCTTAGCATCGGCAAGACAGTACCAGTCAACAAACCTTGTGAGATGAGGCACCCTGTAAAAGGCCCTCACATCAGGCAGTCCCACTCAACCCCAATTTTTAGGAAGATGGAGGAGCTGAAGCTGGATGCGTGGTTTTCGATGGGACCAGACAAACTCATGAAATAGAATGATTATAATTTTGAAAAAGGAGGGGGCAGAAGAATAGGGAGCGCTTGCATAAAGTACATGATCAGAGATGGTAAGGGCATTACAGCGACCAAACCATATCAGGGTAAGCGTGTGTCAGTGTAATAGATCGGCCCTCACTCGCTTAAGCAGCGGATCAAAATTGGCTTGATAAAGGGCAGCCGGGTCCAAGGTAATGTTAACTTCCAAATAGCGGATAACATCATGCGCCCATCAGAAAGAGAAGGAGAACCAGAGGCTAATAACCATGGCCTGATCTAGCAAGATGGGGAGAGCAGAGGGCTTCAACAGGTTAATTTGAAAGTTGGACAATGTGCCATATGTCTGTACTGAATTAAACAGCTTTGGCAGAGACACCAGTGGGTCAGACAAAAAGAAGATCAGATCGTCCTCAAAAGCAGCCACCTTATGCACCCCAGAGGCTTTTCAGTAGCCCAGGATTCCAGGGTCTAACTGTACCATACACAGTAAGGGTACCAGGGAGAGGATAAAAATTAGAAGCGATAGAGGACAGCACCTACGCATTCCGTTTAATGGCAAAAAAAAATTAAGCACGTATAATTGACTTTAAACGCAGCTGAAGGGTGAGAATAGAGATAAAATGTAGCTCATCATTGAAGACCCTAGCCCAATATGTTCCAAGTTAGCATGCATGAACTGCCAACTTACCCTATCAAAAGCCTTCTCTGCATCCATAGACAGCAAGAGAAGGAAGTGACCGGCAGTTCTGGCAGCATGGATCAGGTTCACCACCCAGATGGTGTGGTATCGGTGTTCCCTCAAAGGAAAAAATCCTGTTAGGTCTCTGTGAATTAAGAATTGGGGGGGTGGTGGGGGTGCCTGTAGCCTTTTTTGATATTGTGGGAATTTTAATTGGAGTTTGTGTAAAAAGGGTTTTGTCAGGGTTTGTTGTGTGACTGTTGTGGGTTAACTGACATAATAGTTTTTGGTCATTTTAAGAATCGATTTAAAAAAAAATGTCATGACGATGTGCCTGCAGTTTATCAGTTTAGTTTTCATTAGTTTCATGCTTGTGTGAAGTTACAGAGAACAGAGCCAATACAGGGCAGTGGTTGTTTTTAGAACTGATGATTGGTTCTGGGGGTTATACACACAGGAATCACACACCTTCTTGTTTTTTAGAACACAGAGAACACAGGCCCCAGTACTTTAGTATTAATGGTTCATTGGGACGAACCAGGAGGTGTGCAGAACAGAGAAGGATTACAGCAAAAAGAACAATGAGGACATTTAGCTAAAAAAAAAAAAAAAAAATTTCCTTTAGTGACCCTTTAAGGTCAATATTGAATAAGCCTATGGGCCGATAGCTTCCACTTTGTGAGAGGTCATTCTCTTCCTTAGGGATCAAAAAGATGTAAGCTCTAAAGGTATCTATGAGTTTGGATTGTCCACCTGTAAGGGAGTTGAGCACAGAAACAGTGTGGCGACAGAGCCTCAGAAAATGCTTAAGCCGGAGTGAGCCCATTCAGGCCATGGGCTTTCTTGGGCTTGGAATTCGCCAGGGCCGCCTCCAACTGTAATAGGCTCCTCCACTGCCTCCCGCACAAAATCTGATTTTTTTGCTATACAATTACTTAGAACCCCCAAACATAGATACCCAACATGTCACGCTTTAAAATTGCACATGCGTATAGAATGGTGACAAACTAAGTTACTTAAAAATCTCCATAGGCGACGCTTTAAAAATGCTTACAGGTTAGCAGTTTAGAGTTACAAAGGAGTTCTAGAGCTAGCATTATTGCTCTCACTACGTTTGTTGAGATACCTTACATATGTGGTATTAACGCCGTTTACATATGCATGCGCGACCTACGTATGCATGCAAGCAGTTTGTTTTATTTAATAAAGTTTTATTTTTAAAATGTCCTTTTAACCATTTTTTTTATATAATTTTTGATGCTATCACAAGAAACGTAAACATACTTTTATGATAACAATAAAGCACAGGTTCTCTTTATGAAGACATATGGGTTCTATAAGACCCCAGATCTTTCCTCTACCCTTGAATGCATCAGATCAGAAAAAAAAAAACATTTATCTGTTGCTTCCCCTCAAAACGGGCAGTGTTTACATCTGACCTAAACAGCCTACTAGATTATAGAAGTGAAGTAAGACCATCGTGTAAGACGGGTAAGCCAATGAAATAGCAGCTAAATAGCCACTCAGATCGCTTTTAGTGAAGAGACAATCACCAGCTGAAAAATTTATTAGCAGGGTTTTGGCTGCAGCCATAGCCCCGGTAAACTGCTTCAAAACCGCATAATATGTATTGTGGTCTTGAAATGGTAGGAGAGGCACTCTAATAAGGTAAGGGACAACTCACTGTTGTTTCAAGAGACCCAATAGCTATGAAATCTGCACTCAAGTGGAACTTTAGTCAGAAAATTAAAGCGTTTGTTACCCAATAAATAAATAAAAAATGGATTCGGTCTCTTTAAAGCATGTTACACAGCACAGTGCTTGCTAAAATATGCACCGTCACTGTACTTACGGCTGGGTAGGGGTTAAACACCTAGGGTGATCTAAGGGTTAAATTTGTGCCTAGCATTTTTATGTGTACACAGTGTGATGCTTTTACCAAGTGATTAATTTAAATACCTGCATTGTGGGGAAAGTAAATCTATATTACTTTCCCGCCGACAAAACAGGGTTCTGCCTTGCCTTGTTTTATAAAGGCAGAGCCCTGTCCTGTGTGTGTGTGTGTGTGTTCTGGATCATCTTCAGGTGCCGGCGGTATTAATCTGGTGGCCGGCGCCCACTAATCGGCATCTGCTGTATAAAATCACAGTAGAGTCAGGTCGCTGGTAGCGAGTGCGCGCCCCCTACCTGGACGTGCCAGATCACGTACTAGGTAACACAGTATCTATGTTATACTGTCGACAAGCCGGTAATTGCATGATCCTTGCTAAAGAACAGTATTTTTTTATCAAGTCGTTAAGGGTAAAGTCCTGCTTTAATAAATTATATATATATAAAAAAAAATGGATGCGCATTACTCTGCTAATGTATAACTTGTGCATTTTCTTCTATGTAGGTAGTTGGTTTGGGTAACCATGGCATGTCGGGTACCAGACACAGTGTTGGAATGGCAGCTGTCAATCTGCTGGCACGAAGACTGAAAGTTGCAGACCAGTGGAAGACAGACAGGAGGACTGGAGCCGATATCCTCACCACCAAACAAGATGGAATGCAGCTAGTTTTACTAAAACCTCGTCAGTTCATGAATGTCAATGGAACAAGTGTGGCTAATGCAGGTTGGACATTTACTAATACTATGTTTTAATTATGGGCAAGTTTTGTCACAAGTGTGTTTTCTTCCATGTGATCTGTAGACCGGACAGTACTATGCAAAGCACTAGAATTATAATTGGCCCTTCTTCTCCCAGTTGAGTACTGTTATAGGAGAAAGCTGATATAAACATGGGTATTAATACAAGGTGTGTTTATGAATACATCTTAAAGTGGAGTTCCATCCAAAATTGGAACTTCCGCTTAACCCACTCCTCACCCCCTTAAATGCCCCATTTGGCATGTCATTTTTTTTTTTTGGGGGGGGGGGGGGAGTGGGGGCTTCAGGAGGAGTGGGACTTCCTGTCCCACTTTCTCCTTCCGCCGAGGGGCTGGTAAGGCGAATAGCTTAATCGCCTTACTGCAGCCCCTCCCTGTAGGCGATCGCCTGGGACACCTCACAGGTCCCAGGAGATCGCCTGTCCAATCGGGCGGCGCAGTGGGTGCCCGGCCGTGCAGCCGAAAGCTGAAAATGCCCCTTGCTGAATCCTTGCTGGTGCAACCCCCCCCTTCCCACCCCTTTTCTGCTTTACTTTCTCTCTAATACTATCTGCTTTTATTCCAGGGGGGCTGGACCGCTTGGGCCCAGACGCCTGGTTCTTAACCATGCTATATATCGTTGGAATTCTTGATTGAGATAGGTGATGATGGCCTGCTAGGGCTGTGCACCGGAGGAGAAAGGGGCTCATGGTGGCTTACCCACTTGGGTGCCTTCTTTGGAAGACACACGCCCAACAAGGGGTCATCTGAGGCATGTGCCATGTATAATGCTGTGTGTTCAATGTATGCATCTCTATCTCCATGTTAATTTTGATGTAATGACTAATGTTGTGGTCCAGACAGACCGGCTTCTCTGTTATAAATAAAAAAAATATATATATATTTTTCTTTTCCAGCTGGAAAATTCCATCTCGCCCCTGAGAATATTTATCTGCTGCATGACGAGCTAGACAAGCCTCTTGGGAAGGTGTCTCTTAAGCTTGGTGGGAGTGCAAGGTAAGTGGACAATAAAAAAAAAATTAATAAAAAATTAGAACTACAACTGGGGGGTGTAGTTCATGGTTGGAGGTGGGGGTGCAGTTCATGGAAGGAGATAGGGGGTGTAGTTCATGGAAGGAGATGGGGGGTATAGTTCATGGAAGGAGATGGGGGGTATAGTTCATGGAAGGAGATGGGGGGTATAGTTCATGGAAAGAGATGGGGGGGTATAGTTCATGGAAGGAGGTTGGGGTGTAAGTTCATGAAAGGAGGTTGGGGTGTAAGTTCGTGAAAGGAGGTTGGGGTGTAAGTTCGTGAAAGGAGGTTGGGGTGTAAGTTCGTGGAAGGAGGTTGGGGTGTAAGTTTGTGGAAGGAGGTTGGGGTGTAAGTTCGTGGAAGGAGGTTGGGGTGTAAGTTCGTGGAAGGAGGTTGGGGTGTAGTTCATGGAAGGAGATGGGGGGTGTAGTTCAAGGAAGGATGTTGGGGGTATAGTTCATGGAAGGAGGTTGGGGGTGTAGTTCATGGGAGGAGATGGGGGGGGGGGTGTAGTTCATGGAAGGAAGTGGGGATGTATGGTTGCATGCATCTTTACTGCCCTGATCTACCCATCTCCAACTGGTTCCCTGCCTTGTTTAAATTTGGTGCCAGACCTCATACTTCACTGGGTAACTGTCCCAGACAACAAACAGTGTGTGTAGTGAAAATAGATTATCAGAGGCCCTTTTTAGTGTTAATCAGGGCCATGGAAGGCTTAAAGTGGTTGTAAAGGCTCAAAGTATTTTTACTTTCATGCATTTAATGTATGAAAGTAAAAAAAAATTCTGGGTGCAGCAGCCCCCCATACCCTCCTTAATACTTACCTGAGCCCCAACTTGGTCCAGCGATGTGCACTAGCGCAGCATTTCTCCTGGGTCCTTGCCTTCTCATTAGTTCCCGCTACTGTCAATCACAGCTAGTGAGCCAATGAGGAGAGAGCAGGGGCTGAGCCAAGCAATTTGTGTGTGAATGGATACACAGAGAAATGGCTCAGGAGCGAGCTTGCTTAGGAAATTGGCAGGAGGGAGGAGCCAGGAGCACAGGCAAGGGACACGAGAAAAGAAGGATCAGGGCTGCTCTGTGCAAAACCATTACACAGAGCAGGTGTATTTGTTATAAAAAAAAAAAAAATTTGCCTTTTTTTCTATCACTTTAAAAAGTTACTTTTCATAAAAAATATGTTTATTAGGATAATATGGAGAGGGGGTATATCATCCCTGGGGTTTATGGTACTGTCCCCCCTTTGAAGAGGTTTACCTGGTGTCCTGGAAATTCTACTAAATTGAACTTTCTATGTCCCCATATAATGATATATTCCTGTGGAGAATCTATACACATGACACGTCCCCACTGAACCCTACAAAGCAGTCTGAAGAACATACTCCGGAGAGGCAACCAGCAGTAAAAGCCTCACATAGGGGGGTTAACCCTTATAGATCTTGGTTGGAGTCTCAGGTTATACTAGAGCTGCACGATTAGTTGCCAAAAATGTTTTTGATTCACCCTCCTCACGATCTTAATCCAGCATTTCCCCGATTCTATGCAACAAGTGCAGAGCCGTTCTCTGCTCAGAGCTGTGAAAAGAAGGAAAAAAAAACCTGACAAATGTTTATTAACATTTCTTAGCACCGAGAGAGAACTATGAACATTGTATCATTTGGTTCTTTTAATGTTACCCCCTTCCCAGCCAGTGTCATAAACACAGTGAGTGACAGTGAATATTTTTTAGCACTGATCACTATATGTGTCACTGGTCCTCAAAAAGTGTCAGTGTCCCGACTGTCTGCCGCAATATCGCAGGTTTGCTATAAAAGTCGATGATCGCCACCATTACTGATTAGTTGCTAGAGATTACAGCACATAATTTCTTCTTGTTGATTGGTTGTTAGAGATCACTGTACAGTAATACTGCTCACTGATTGGTTGCTAGAGGTAACAGCACATCATCTCTTCACTGCAGAGAGGCATGATATACATATAAACGCCACCGCCCTCAGCTGTTTACATATGAATGCTCCCGTTATTTACATATGAATGACTGTTATTTACATGTAAACACAGGGTCTGCAGGTGAGTCATCTGTACACAAGAATAGGGCAGAGCTGGGCAGCATTAGTAGCAGCATTTCACACTGAGATATCAGGACACAGCACAGGACTAAAACTTCAAGGGGCAAAGGAATTTAAACCGGGATAGTTGGCAAGTATGAGGCAGCTGCTTTGGGCTCCACAACAATGACAGGGACCAGGGCAGCTGCCACTTTTGACCTGCCTTAACCACTTCCATACCAGTCACTTACGCACTTTCCTGCCCAAGCCAATTTTCAGCACTGTCGCAGTTTGAATGACAATTGCGCGGTCATGCTACACTGTACCTGAACAATTTTTTTATAATTTTGTTCCCACAAATAGAGCTTTCTTTTGGTGGTATTTGATCACCTCTGCGGTTTTTATTTTTTGCACAACAAAAAAAAGACTGAAAATTTGGAAAAAAAATAACATTTTTATTTTTGTCTGTAATTTTTTTTGTAAATAAGTAAGTTTCTTTCTTCAATTACGGGCACTGATAGGCGGCGCTGGTATGCAGCATTGATGGGCACCCATAGGCGGCAATGATGGGCAATATTAGGTGGCACTGATTAGTGGGCACTGGGCATGGATGGGCACTGAGTGGTGGCACTGATGGCATTGCTGGGTTTCACTTATTTACAAATTTTTGACAGTGTCCATGTTGCTAGTCAGTGCCCAGTGATTGGCATCTATTTTAATTTTTTTTTCTTCATGTGGATGGCCATAGGGGATGTACCTGGCTATCCACATGTTGCCCCCCGTTCCGTGGTGGTCCAGTGTGGGCATCCGAGGGGGGCTGCGCTGATAAACGATCAGTGCAAACCCCTCCTGTCAGGAGAGCTGCCGATCGGCTCTCCTCTACTCGCATCTGTCAGACGCAAATGAGGAAGAGCCGATCAACGGCTCTTCCTGTTTACAGTGTGATCAGTTGTAATTGGACACGGCTAATCACATGGTAAAGAGCCTCCTCCGGAGGCTCTTTACCGAGATCAGAGTGCAGGGTGTCAGACTGACACCCCGCATTACCGATCGCTGCGCGCCCCCACGGTGCGCCGGCATTTTATCCTGCTGGACGTCAATAGACGTCCAGTCAGGATTTTAGAAACCACTTCCTGGACGTCAATTTAGTATTGACCGGGCGGAAAGTGGTTAAAAGGGTTGTAAAGGTAAAAAAAAAATTCACTAAATAGCTTCCTTTACCTTAGTGCAGTCCTCCTTCACTTATCTCATCCTTCCACTTTGCTTTTTTTTTTTTTCAAAAAATATCTTTTATTAAGCAAAAAGGATTAGATACAGTACATGTAAAAAAAGGATATCGTAACAGCCAACAAGTATGTCTAACAATATCCCCTAACATTGGGATGTGTCTTTATTCCCTAATGACAGAAACATGAGTCAATAAACCATATCATAGGTGCCAAAAAAATAAATTAAAAAAAAAATAAAAAAAATAAATAAAAATAAAGACAGTACACTGTTATATAGTGTAAGCATCACATGTTGCTCAGGGTCCCGGTCCCCTAAAACATATACAAACACCCCCTTCCTGGCCAAGAAAGGGATCCGTCACATCAGGCAGCGGTCCACCCATCTATACACACGTGTCTGCAGCCTTGAGCCATCCACCCCACACCTTCTCGTATTTAGATGGGCAACCCCTGTGAGAGTATATCAATTTTTTGTAGGGTAGGGTTACATTAACTTCCGCAATCCAGTGTGAAACATCGGGCGGGGCAGGTCTCATCCACAGTCTAGCAACCACCTTACGAGCAGAAAAAAGCGCTTCGTGTAAGAATATTTTGGAGAATTTATTACCGTCGGGGTTGGGGAATATTCCCAATAGACACCATTTTGGCTCCAGGGTTATAGGGGACCCCATGGTGTCATGGAGGAATTTTACAACCTGTGACCAAAAGATCTGCACCCTAGGGCAGCTCCAGAGGAGGTGGAAGAAGGTACCGATTTCTCGAGTACACATCGGACATGTAGTGGAGGAGTCGCTTTTGTATTTTGATATTCGCAATGGCGTGAGATATGCTCTGCGCAGAATAAATATCTGAGTCAGCCGATCAGATAATTTAGGGGAGACCAGTTTACATGTGTCTAAAGCGTCACTCCATTCATCGTCTGCTATGGGGCCTACGTCACCCTCCCACCTAGACTTTAGGGCGTACGCCCCTACAGTTGCCGCTGGAAGCGTGAGCATGATGTAGAAGCTTGAAATAAGTTTCTTGGGGTCAGGGTTTTTAACAGCCGCCACAAGGGGATTAGTCTCCACGGTGGGGTCACCCGAGGGGAATTGTGCACGAAAAGCATGACGAAGCTGTAGGTACCTGAAATACATGAACTCTGGGAGCGAGAACTCCACCCGTAACCGTTCAAAGGTTTTCAGTCCTCCGTTCAAGGTGATGTGAGACAGATAAAAAATGCCCCTTTTACACCATAGTTCGCTTTCTGGCAGTGTATTAAATTCGGGGAGGGCAGCGTTGTGCCACAACGGGGTGAAGTTGTGTATGGGCGGAATGCGCAGTTTGTTGGATGCCAGGGTCCAGATCCTCCTATATTGGTATACGAGGGTTTTACGGTCAGCCTGTCCGCCCACCCTTTCCGCCCTCCCAAGTAGTGTCACCATAGAGTCCATTGTTGGTTGCGTCCATTTTGGGCAGAGAAAACACAAAAACCTGTCTCTGTCAGTTTTGTCGATATGAAAAATTTGTGAGAGTTGGGCCGCCAGGTAGTAGCTTCCAAAGTCAGGTAAGGCCACTCCTGCCAAGTCAGTGGGATTTTGGAGCTGGTGCCACGGGAGTTTATGCCTGGCGCTGCCCATACGAATGGTTTTAAAAGGGCATCTATAGATTTGAAAAGCCTGAGCACCAGGTACACAGGAGAGTGCCAAAGCACGTACAAAATTTTAGGGAGTAAAACCATTTTGATGAGACCCGTGCGGCCCATGACACCCAGGGGCAGACGTGCCCACACCTGTGTCCTGTGCTTAAGCATGTCAAATAGTGGTGTTACATTTAGGGCTATGTAGTCTGCCGGGTCCCTGGTGATATGGATTCCGAGATATTTAATACGGTCAACTCTCTGCAGGGGAAGTAGCGCTCTGTCTCCCGGTGTTGGAAAGCTGTCCAAGGGAAGTATCTGGGACTTGTTCCAATTTATTTTAAGGCCAGAAAAGGTGCCAAACTGCTCTATGATGGCCAGAGCCTGAGGCAAGGAGGCGTCAGAGTCGTCGAGATATAGAAGGGTGTCGTCTGCATACGTGCTGATTTTTTCCACCACCCCAGCTCTGCCTAATCCTACAATCCCGGAGTGTGCCCGAATTGCTATGGCCAGTGGCTCCGCCGCAAGCGCATACAGTAGTGGCGACAGCGGACACCCCTGTCTGGTACCCCTAGACAGAGAGAATTGCTCTGAGGGCCAGCCATTTGCCAAGACTCTGGCCACTGGATTCTGGTACAGGAGTTGAACCCATTTTATAAACCTGGGCCCCAGGCCAAACTTCCCCAGGCATGTCCACAAATATCTCCACTCTACGGAATCAAATGCCTTGGCAGTGTCCAAGGCAACTATCATCCTGGAGCCCGGGTTGTCATGTGCAGTCTGGAGATTGATAAACAATCTGCGAAGATTGAAGGAAGTGTTCCTGCCCGGCATGAAGCCTGCCTGGTCCCCATGTATTAATGAAAGAACAACCTTGTTCAGCCGGATAGCAAGTACTTTGGCGAGAATTTTGATATCCACCTGAAGCAAGGAGATGGGGCGGTAAGATTCTGGTAGATGCGTGTCCTTCCCAGGTTTGGGTATGAGCACTATAGTAGCCTCTCTCATCGTGGGCGGTAGGTCAGAATGTTCAAATATAGAGTTATATAAGGTTAGCAGTCTGGGAACCAACAGGTCCGAGTACGTGGAGTAAAACTCCACAGGGAGACCATCCGATCCCGGGGCCTTAGATGTGGGAAAAGTGGCCAACGCCGCCGATATCTCCTCCTGAGACAGAGGTTCCTCCAATTCCTTCATCTGATCAGTCGACAGACTAGGAATTTGAAGCCCATCCAAAAATGTTTCCATAAGGGAGGGGTCGTCTGAGACGGTGGTGGTGTATAGGGCCGCGAAGAAATCCCGAAACATCGTCGTGACCCGAGTAGGCTCAGACACGAGGACGCCATCCGGGATCTGAGAGATATCACCACCGGGGGTCTCTCCTCGCTATGAACCATGTAGGCTAGCAGTTTCCCCGCTCTCTCACCGTGCTCGAACGACCTCTGTCTGAGGAAAAAGAGCTTTTGCTTGGACCTTTCATACAGTAACTGGTCCAGGGTCCTCGAGCACATCTTGAGAGTGCCCGCTCTATCAGGGGTGGGGTCACCAAGGAATTCCCTCTCTGCGGTCAATAAGGTCTCCGTCGCCACATCGAGAGCCACAGTGGAAGTTCGTTTCAGTCTGTTAATACGGGCTGAAAGGGTCATTCGTGCGTGGAGCTTAAACGCCTCCCACACCACCTGTGGCTTCGCAGAGTCCTCGTTGTTCGCAAAGAATTGCCCCCAGTCAGCCCCAAGATCATCATCCTCCGGCAACAAAGTTAGCCAAAAAGGATTCAGGCGCCAGTTCGAAGGAGGACGCGCGTGTGGTAGAGAGAGCTCAGCCCAGTAGGGGCAATGATCAGAAAGGGACCGTGGGGAGAAGCCCACGCCTGTGAGTCTGGGGAGAAGGGTCCTAGAAACCAGAATAAGGTCGATGCGTGACATAGAGTGGTGAGACGCAGAAAAGCAGGAGTATGCCCGGTCCGCGGGATGTCTGTGTCTCCATGTATCTGTTAGGTGAAAGTCATTGAGCATGCGCGCAAATCTCGTCGGGTGGGCAGGTGGCTGAGACTGTGGGAGACTGGTCATCCTGTCAAGTGATACGTCTAGGACATTATTGAAATCACCCAGCCAGACGGCCGGCACAGCAGGGTGTAGTGTCAGGAAAGCAAGTCCCTCATTTAGAACCTCAAACTGGAACGGTGGGGGTATGTAAAACGCTAGTATTAGCATCATTTCTCCACACAGTTTTGCCCTAAGGAACACATACCTGCCCAACGGGTCTATCACCGAGTCCTGAAGTTCAAAGTGTGTGTTTTTTGCTATGAGTAAGGACACTCCTCGGGAGTGGGTAGTGTGTACGGCATGGTAAGCCCAGCCTATCCAAGGCCTTTTGAGGGATCTCAGTACCGGACCCTCAGCGTGCGTTTCCACCAGGGCCACTACATCTGCCCGGTATTTTTTAAGCTGTCCGAACACGGCTGCCCGTTTGATGGGGTCTCTCAGCCCTCTCACATTCCATGTGAGAAGTTTTAGCGTGGCCATAGGTGAAAGTAATAACGAAGCGGAACTTCAGGACCCGGGGAGCCCCCGGATGCGACTTCCCCAAATACCCGCCCCCAGCCGGGAGCGGGCAGCAACAACCTTAATAAAGCAATGCGGCACCAGTCGAGACAATCTTCCATGTTATGTATAGTCATATCATTAGGTATTAACAAACCAGACCCTCCCCACCCCGCCCTGCACGAACCCCAACTTGTGCGGGCATTTATCCCTAACCGCCAACAGGGCGAGAGTAATGTCCAACCTGAAAAGGAAAAGTTAAACAGTAGTATAATGCACAAAAAGAACGTTATACCCAGAGCCTCAACAGAGCACCTCTGGGCCCCACCCAGGTTACACATTTCAGCACAGAGGACGAAACTTCACTGTGCTAAGAAACACAGAGTAGGACACTGCCCACTATCCAATGTGGGCTTGCGGGCGGGGTTGTGCACCCCGCCGGCCATAAGAGCTAATGGACCTATGGTAAAGGATCGGTAAAACAACAAAAGAAAAGAAAAAAAAAAGGGTATCAGGGATTTTAACCCTGATCCAGGTTCTCACAGAGTAGCATGACCATGTGTACCGCAGACAGCATAGCTTAGCAAAGTCGTCTCTCGGTAGGATGGATCATACAGCCTGCGGGAACACAGGGGGACCCGGAGTATAGCCAATAAAAGAATAAAAAGATAAAAAAATAAAACATTTTTAAAACAATTTTTTTTTTTTTCCCCCCCTTGTCCCCCTCTTTCCTCATCCCCCCCCCCCAAAAAAATAAAAAGAAGGGATCAAAGTAAACACATGTCTCTCCCCCACCCCCCGGAGAAGGAGAAAAAAGCATGCCAGTTCCACTCTCAAGTCTCCGCATCCAAGGGCCATGAGGGTCCGCAAGCCCCAGGGGAAGAAAGAGCATCTTCACATCGCACATGAGGGCAGCTGAATCAGGGAGTAATGTCAGGATACAGTCATGTGTGCCCCTCGTAGAGGACATGAAAAAAGAGGTTCCAAAAGAGATAATGTGTTCTGGTATCATTAGGAAAGCAAATTCCGGGGGGCTGTGCTGTGGAGAGGATACTGAAGCAGAAAGCAATGTCAGAATGCGGTCCCAATGTACCCTCTGAGTCTGGGGGGCATGTAGATTAGCCATTAAGGTGTAAGGCAGGAGAGGAGAAGCATGCACAGCGTGGGGGGGGGGGACCAACTGGAGGACAAACCGAGGATTTGAGTGAGGGGCAAGGGGCACACAGGGGACAGTAGTGCAGTAGGCGTAAAAATGCAGTACTTGGCTCAATTGCGCGCGTCCCGCTGCTCCAGCCATGCCAAAGCTGCCTCTGGGTCTTCAAAGAAATGGGCCCTATCGTCTCCCTCCACACGCAGACGAGCAGGGAACAGCATGGCATACTTCACATTCTTGATCCGCAAACGACGTTTCACTTCAGTGAAAGTTTTGCGCTTCTTCTGCACCTCCGCCGAAAAGTCCGGGAATACAGCGATCATTTTGTTTTCAAAAGGGATATTACCCCTCACTCTGCTGAGGCGGAGGACAGCATCCCGGTCTCTGAAGTTCAAGAGCTTAGCTATAAAGGTGCGGGGGGGTGCCCCGACCGGCGGCTGTCTGCCCGACATGCGGTGAGCCCGCTCCACAACGAACATAGGGGAGAAGGATTCTCTTCCGTATGTATTAATTAGTAGTTCTTCAAGGAACGTTGGGGGGTCTCTCCCCTCCACACCCTCCGGCAGACCTATGAACCGCAGATTACACCTGCGCAATCTGTTCTCGGTGTCGTCCTGTTTTTGGAGGAGCTGAGCGATCTGCAGCTGCATGGCGTCGGAGGACACCTGGAGGGGGGGGATGGAGTCCTCCACCAGGCCCAAGCGCGTCTCAGCCTCCGTGACCCGCTCCCGGAGCTTTTGAAAGTCCTGGCGGACCAGCGAGATATCCACCTTGACTTCCTCAATGCGAGCAGTGAGGTTGGTCTGGCAGGAGGTTACCGCTTCCCGGCAAGCTGAAATAGCCTCAAGGAGCTTGGCCGTGGCCGTGTCCGTGCCTCGGGACGAGTCCTCCCCCACGCTCTCGCCGCCATCTTGCTCCGGGGGGTCAGAATCATTATGGCGAAATTGAGCCAATTTAGCCGCTGTGGACGAATTCTTTTTCGAGGGGGACATGCTTACAGGAGTCTCTCGGTCCGAGGGGTGTCTGTGTGCGGTAGACAAGTACTTTCAGGGTCCGAGGATATCGATTCAGGATATTCGGCCGGCGGAGCTCAGGTCACCAGCGTCCTACTCCATGCCGCTCCAGGCCACGCCCCCTTCCACTTTGCTTTTAAATGTTCTTATTTCTTTTGAGAAATCCTCACTTCCTGTTCTTCTGTCTGTAACTCCACAGAGTAATGCAAGGCTTTCTTCCTGGTGTGGAGAAAGCCTCTTGAGGGGGGAGGGGGCGAACAGAAGAGTCAGGACGCCCGCTAACAAACAGCTCCTTTTTCTAATTTTCTATCTGCAGAGAGCGTCCTGACCCTCCTGCTCGCCTCCTCCCCCTCAAGAGGCTTTCTCCACACCAGGGAGAAAGCCTTGCATTACTGTGTGTAGTTTCAGACAGAAGAACAGGAAGTGAGGAATTCTTAGAAGAAATAAGGACATTTAAAAGCAAAATGGAAGGATGAGGTAAGTGAAGGAGGACTGCACTAAGGTAAAGGAAGCCATTTAGGGATTTGTTTTTGTTTTTTACCTTTACAAGTCCTTTAAAAACGGCCCTGATGTTACCCCAGTAGGGTCTGCCATCCAAGGTGTTAAAATTATAGTGAAGAGAAAAATAAATAGAAAATCAGTGGCAGGGGTCTAGACCAGTGATGGCGAAGCTTGGCACTCCAGATGTTTTGGAACTACATTTCCCATGATGCTCATGCACTCTGCAGTGTAGTTGAGCATCATGGGAAATGTAGTTCCAAAACATCTGGGGTGCCATGGTTCACCATCACTGGTCTAGACCATCATATCCTGGAATTAGAATCTGTGAATGTATGGCTGCAGCACAGAACCAGAATAAGAGTAATTTTAATAGACCAGATCCTACCCTTTGAAGAAGTTTTCCAATATGTGGAAGTCTCCTTTATTTGTTCTAGCCAGTTTCTTCACTTTCTCCTCTGTAGCTTTTATTCATTCGTTGATCAATTGTCTTTTTTTTTTTACATTTCAGAGGGCACAAAGGTGTTCGTTCCTGCACTGACCATCTAAAATCTGATGTAAGTTTACCATTTATGATGCCTTTTGGCTAGTGTTATTTATAGTAGTCCAAGTTTATTGGTTGACGAAGAACTAGAAACTCTAAAAGGGTGTTGCCCAAAAAATGTCAGGCAGAAGGCAAATTAGTTTAGTCGGTAGTATGGTCTGTGGTCTGCCTGTACCTGATCTTTCATTATTTTAATAATTACTGACTTACTTGACCTTGTTCTGCGTGCTCTATGTCGGGGGTAGGTAACCTGGGGCCCTCCAGCTGTTCTGGAACTACATTTCCCATGAGGCATTGCAAGGCTGGCAGTTACAATTACTGCCAGAGGCATGATGGGACTTGTGGTTCTGCAACAGCTAGAGGACCCCAGGTTGCCTACCCCTGCTCCATGTGGAGGTGGCCATTTTGGTAGAGGCAAAGCTTTGCTTCCTCATGTCAGATCCTCCAAGCAAAGAGAACAGTGAGCAGTCCAATACTACTACAAATTTCATGAGAATAGCGGCCAGAGGCAGCAGTTCCTTAGATCTCACACTGCAGATGTACTGAGGCTTTAGGTACATACCAAGAAGTGCAATGCTATTTTTGAAGAGAAATGCAAAACAAGATACATTTTAGGGCACTGCTTAATTTTTAACTTTGTAGATCAGTAACATAGCAGATTCTCAGTTTTTGAATGTATGTTTTTTTTTTTTTCTTTTTACAGACGATGACCAGGCTCTTGATTGGGATCGGACGTCCAGGTGACAAGTCCTCAGTAACGACACATGTGCTTGGACGCTTTACAAAACCAGAGCAGGAGATACTACCTCAAGCTCTGGAGCAGGGTATAGACTTGTTATTGTCACATATCAAGAACAAAACAGGGTTGGACTCTACAACACATGCTGCGTCATCGAAAACCACATGACCTTGGTGAAATCCAATTGGGAGGAAGACGTTTTAGTACAGAACTGACCCAAGTACTGGTTTTATAAGAGAGGAAAAGAAAGGATACCCCCAAGGAGGCGGGACTTTAAAGGCCAAGTTCAAAACAAAAAGTATTTTAATGGATTATAAAATTACAGACCAAAACACATACAAATAGGATACTTGTTGGGAAGTTGACCTGTATGGTCCACTACCTCTTTGTGATAATCACTGAGTAGGCATGGAACATCAGGGATAGGAGATCCCTATCCCTGATGTTCCATGCCTACTCAGTGATTATCACAAAGAGGTAGTGGACCATACAGGTCAACTTCCCAACAAGTATCCTATTTGTATGTGTTTTGGTCTGTAATTTTATAATCCATTAAAATACTTTTTGTTTTGAACTTGGCCTTTAAAGTCCCGCCTCCTTGGGGGTATCCTTTCTTTTCTATAATTATTAGGGATGTGGCCATTTTCAGACTGTCCGGATGTGTAAAATCCTCTTCTTTGGTTTTATAAGAGAAGTACACAACTAGAGGGTGTTCTGGATGTGCATATTTATTGGAATTAGGGCTGTCCCGATACCGGTATCGGGACCGCTACTGAGCATTTGCAGGAGTACTTGTACTCGCGCAAATGCTTCTGATGCCAGATCCGATACACCCCGCCGCCGAATCATCCGCATACCGCAACGCCGCCGCCTAGTTAATCAGTGCGGGGAACATTACAGCTTTCTTTTGAATAGCTGTGTTTTCCCCCGCCGTGCCGCATATAGACACTCCCCCTTGCTCGGGCACTTTGACAGATCACCCGTCCCCAGGATTGGATGGGTGATCTGTCTATCAAAGTGCCCGAGCAAGGGGGAGTGTCTATACGTGGTGCGGTGGGGAACACACAGCTATTCCAATGAAAGCTGTAATGTTCCCCGCGCTGATTAACTAGGCGGTGGCGGCTGCATATACGGTATGGGGGAGACATGGCTGCATCTGTAGGGGGGACATGGCTGCATTTGGGGACACATTTAAAAAAAAGTATCGGTACTTGTACTCGGTCCTAAAAAAGTGCTATCGGGACTACCCTAATTGGAGTTATAGTGTTTTGTCAGCCTAGAAAGGACTATGAGGTTTGAAGGCCCATCTATTGGTATAGGTATGCTTGTGTACACTGCAACTGGGGATTCTAGAACAGAAAGACTGCATTTCTTATTTATCAAATTAGGTTTTGAAATAAACCAGTAGAGTTCGGTGTGGTAGGAGGACACTACGGTGCCCTGGCATTTACCCATCTCCACACCCTTAGGTTGGGTTCACACCTGTGTGTTTTTAAGCATATTTTCAGAAGCACGGGAATGCAAGACAATCAGTGTCCCATTCTAAGCAGTTTCCTGCTGTGTATTTTTGGAAGAGGTGCAGGGACTTTTTCATGCAGGAAGGTGTGTTTTTGGGTCAATAGACTTCAATGGAAGCACATGAAATACATATACATGAGTTTTTTTGTCTTAACAACCAGACTCCTCCTCCACACCTAAAGCATAAAAAGCACACAAAAAAAACAAAAAAAAAAAAAAAGAAGTGTAAACCTACCCCCACTCTGACCCACTTAAAGGAGACAGACGTACAGCCAAAGCTTGTTTGGCTGTACTTCTCCTGTGATACGTTTTCAGCAGACAGCAGGCTGAAGTCATAGAGCAGGTAGGGTTGGGGAAAGATCACGATCATATGGTCAGGATCCACCCAAATCCCTGAACCAGCACCCGGCTCAGTTAGTCATTAATGCTGCGAACACACGATCCGAAATTCCGACAAGAAAAACGTATTGTTTTAATGCTTTCGCGCATCCATCGACTTGATTCCGAGCATGCGTAGGTTTTTTGCGTGTCGGAATTGCATACAGACAATAAGAATTTGCTTCAAGAACTTTTCTCGTCGGAAAAAATTGAGAACCAGCTCTTAATTTTTCTTGGTGGAAATGCCGACAGAAAAATTCAGATGGAGCTTACACATGGTCGGAATTTCGGACCAAAAGCTTACCTCGCATTTTTCCTGTCTGAATTTTCAATCGTGTGTACGCAGCACAAGAGCCTGAGCTCCCGCCCCTTCACAGACCAGCCCTCCAGTAAGTGTGGGGGGGGGGGGGCATGAGCAGATGAGTAGAGAGGCAGTGATTGACGATCGCCAGCTTGCTGCTAATGGAGCACCGAGCAACTATCGGTGTCTGATCACTCAGTTCTCAGTGTAGGAGACGCCAGGAGACAAATGCAGCATCACAGTAATTCTGCATCCACCTACCGTGTAAAATAAGCCCGGGTCTTATATAAATTATTTCTACAAAAAACACACTAGGGCTTATTAAATTACGGCGTTAAAGTGGTTGTAACTCTAAAAAACAAAACAAAAAATACAGTTCCTTTTAAAACATGATAGATAGCACAGTGCATGTGCTGCATCATTTACCCCTCTCCATGTTCTAAAAAATCAATGAATAAATCAATAAGAAATTAAAACGTTCCTGTGTCACCCCCCACCCCTCCCCCATCAGGTAAGAAGTCAGTTTAATTATTTAAAAAAAAAAACCTTGCTTAAAGTCCTTATCAAATACCTTTTACAGCTCCCCTGGGCATTCAGGTGTGATCTGCTCTTCTTCTCCGAGATCCCCACTGACGTCAGCCCCCTCCGTGTACTGCAGAGGGAGGGGCCGCATACATCAGTGGGGGGGAAAGGATAAGAGAGAAGAGCCGAGATCCAGGCAACGTTAAATCGTAATAAACGGAGACACTGCACCAGTATACAGTAATGGATTACAGTTTTTTTTGTGGACTTTGATAGGGCTTATTTTCGGGGTAGGGCTTATATTGCAGCCCACCCTGATAATTGCACTAGGTCTTACTTTCGGGGTAGGGCTTATTTTCGGGGAAACACGGTAGGTAAGTATGAAAAACAAAAATCCTTAACTTCTCTTTTAACGTCAAAATGAAGCTTGAAACTTTGAAGTTACCTAATGCCATTCCTCTTGCCAGCCAATAAAATAAATACCTGTGCATACTGGATGTTGTAAACTCCTTTCCCTTAAATTTTAACATTCGCTTTCTTCGTTCCTCATTTTTTAATTGGCTGGAGCCATTTTTCTTCTTCCTTTCGATTTCAGCCAATAGGGGAAAAAAATAAAATAAAAATCATGTACATCATCCTCACCACGCTAATATCCTAGTTCAAAGAAATTACACTCCCTGGGCACAATAAAACATTTCACAGAAAACCTGCATTTATAATCCTTTTTATGGCAAACTTTTCAGAAACCTGGGCAATTCAAACAGAGCATATGATGAAAAAAATGCATAAGTAGGGGAAAAATTACACATCTAGAGAATAGCGCAATGAAGTGGCATCTCGACGCATCGCAACTGAATGCACTACCTAAAGCTAATCTCCATGCAGATACAGGAGATACAAATTAATGTCACTTTGTATTTATTAATCCATTATTAAATGTATTTGGAAACACTGACTTTAGGTGTTTACCTGCAGTCTTCTTTGCATTCTTTCAAAAGGTGCTGAAAATGTAAAGCTTGTCTGATAGTTCAGAAAAAAGGGGCAGAGAGCTGAAGTAACACTGCAGAGAGCTGATTGGAGGGAAGAGACATGACCCTCCTTCACACAGCTCACAGTAATAGAGCTAGACAGGGTGGATATAAATCAATAGAGAAAAAATAAGTGCAGCGCTTAAAAATGTAAAATTGCGTGAAGCAGTTTACATGAATCTCATCCAAATGGGTGGGATTATAGTGTGATGAGTGAACCAAAAACACAATACAAAGATAAACAATTAAAGGGATGGTGAAACCCTTATAGTGCAAACAATGAATTATAAAATATGGAGGAAGTCCTTCAAAAAACAATGTATAGGTACAAATGGGTCTTCATATAAAACACTCCTGTAGAACACTCCTGTGTTACTGGGGATTCAGGACAGCCAAACTGGTAAATTAAGAGAATGGGTACTCTTACCGCATAGGGTGGACACCTATGCCAGTGGCACTGTGTCAGATAAGCTTGTAAGAGCTCCTCGGATGGATGGCTCTATGGAGAGTGATGGTTGGAGGAATGGTAGATCCTTCCCAGGGATCCCAAGGTCCTAGATAGAGAGTGGCTCCAGGCTTTCAGATGGAACACAACATCGCGTAAAGTATTTTTTCGAGGACGTCAGCCCACGGGAAGTGACAAGGACACTGCATTATTGTCAGGATCAGCAGGAGGGGTTTTCTGTGCTTCCTGAAAATGAAGTCATGAAGAAGTAAAAATTATTGCAGCCACCACATGTAATGACTGTTTTGTTCCATCTGAAAGCCTGGAGCCACTCTCTATTTTGGACCTTGGGATCCCTGGGAAGGATCTACCATTCCTCCAACCATCACTCCCCATAGAGCCATCCATCCGAGGAGCTCTCACAAGCTTATCCGACACAGTGCCACTGGCATATGTGTCCACCTCATGCGGTAAGAGTACCCATTCTCTTAATTTACCAGTCTGGCTGTCCTGTATGCTTATTAAAGTGGATCACGCACACCATTTGAATCCCCAGAAACACAGGAGTGTCCCACAGGAGTGTTTCATATGAAGACCCATTTGTACCTATACATTGTTTTTTGAAGGACTTCCTCCATATTTTATAATTCATTGTTTGCACTCTAAGGGTTTCACCATCCCTTTAATTGTTTATCTTTGTATTGTGTTTTTGGTTCACTCATCACACTATAATCCCACCCATTTGGATGAGACTTATGTAAACTGCTTCACGCAATTTTACATTTTTAAGCGCTGCACTTATTTTTTCTCTATTGTTCATTAACAGGTTGTTTCACTGTTAGTGCTGGCAGCTTCACTTTATATTATTAGCAGCGCAACTTTCTTTTGTTTTGATATAAATCAATGACTAAAAAAAACAAAACAAAAAAAAAACATTTTTACTTTAAATCAGATTATTTATTTTAGTTAAAATAAAAAAGTCAATTTTTATCAAATTTTTATAAAATGTTTCTGGAGTAAGAAATCTAAAAGATAGTTTTCTATTTAAAATACATTAATAATTTTGTTTATTCAGCATGAAACAGAGCTTAGTTATGTAGTATGAGGCTGTATATTCTGCAATATTTACATTTTTGGTAAACTCATTCAATGAATCCAAGCTCTGCAAGCTGAGATAACATGCACTGCATTGATGCATTCACACAATTTCACAGTAGCCATGAGATAAAACAAAGTTCAGGAATATTCCTTTATCCCATTGTTTTGTAAATCTATGTACACTTCAAACTGTATGATTGAATTGGTTCTGATATCGCTGGTTTACCAACATGACCGCTTATTATTCTAAATAGGAAACCTTCAATTTCTTTGCAAATATTAAAGATTCTAACTACCAGCAAGAATAAGTGCTTACATTTAAAGAGCACCTGTCATTTCAGATCCATTATGGCAGAGCCTCTTAGCGGCATCCACTCACCTGCTGCCGCCACGCCCCTCACCGTGTTGTGTCACTGTTGCATCACCAGCCATCACATTAAAGTGAATAGGACGGGTCAGTGAGTCAACAGCGGGTCAGGGATGACAGTTGCTCTTTAACCACATCAGCCCCGGACCATTTGGCTGCCCCAAAGACCAGAGCACTTTTTTGCGATTCATGGCTCCCAAACAAAATTGGCGTCCTTTTTTCCCACAAATAGAGCTTTCTTTTGGTGGTATTTGATCACCTCTGCGGTTTTTATTTTTTGAGCTGTAAACAAAAATACAGCAACAATTTTGAAAAAAACAACAATATTTTTTGTTATAATAAATATCCCCCAAAAATATATATAAAAAACAAAACAAAAAAAAACTTTTTTTCTCAGTTTAGGCCGATACGTATTCTACATATTTTTGGTTAAAAAAAAAAAAAAATGCAATAAGTGTTTGATTGGTTTGTGCAAACGTTATAGCATCTACAACATAGGGGATAGTTTTATGGCATTTTTATTACTATATATTTTTTTTTACTAGTAATAGTGGCGATCAGCTATTTTTATCGCTACTGCGATATTATGGCAGAAATATCAGACACTTTTGGAGCTATTTTGAGACCACATTGCCATGACCATACAGCGATCAGCGCTCTAAAAATGCACCGATTACTGTGTAAATGTGTCTGGCAGTGAAGGGGTTAACCACTAGGGGGCTAGGAAGGGGTTAAAGCAGCTTTTTACTGTGTAAACAAGGCAGTTCCCTGTTCTGCCTAGTGACAGGACACTGATCTACTGCTCCCTGTCATGGGAAGCAGTGATCACTCATGTCACTGGTAGCCCAGCCTCCACACAGTTAGAATCACTCCCTAGGACACACTTAACCCCTATTGGTTAACCCCTCCCCTGCCAGTGTCATTTACACAGTAATCAGAGCATTTTTATAGCACTGATATATAAACGACAATGGTCCCAAAATAGCGTCAAAAGTGTCCGATGTCACAGTCATGATTAAAATCGCAGCCATTACTAGTAAAAAATAAATATATATATATTAATAAAAATGCCATAAAACTAACCCCTATTTTGTAGACGCTATAACTTTTGCGCAAACCAATCAATAAAGGGATTTTTAAATACAGCTTACCTGTAAAATCCTTTTCTTGGAGTACATCACGGGACACAGAGCGGCATATTCATTACTATGTGGGTTATATGGAGTACCTTCAGGTGTGGACACTGGCAATCTCAAACAGGAAGTCCCCTCCCTATATAACCCCCTCCCCTAGAGGGAGTCCCTCAGTTTTGTAGCAAGCAGTATGCCTCCCAAAATGGTCACCCAAAAGAGGGGTGGGAGCTCTGTGTCCCGTGATGTACTCCAAGAAAAGGATTTTACAGGTAAGCTGTATTTAAAAATCCCTTTTTCTTTCTCGTACATCACGGGACACAGAGCGGCATATTCATTACTATGTGGGATGTCCGAAAGCAATGCTTTAATGAGGGGAGGGAGACATCTTCCAAAGAAGGATTCAATTTAGAGGTAAACTCAAATAATAATAATAATTCCAACTTAGTCAAGAAAAAACTTCTCTTTTTTTTTTTTTTTTTTTATAACCAAGGGTGCTTCTGATCCCGAGGATTTCAAACTGCAGCCTGTAGTACTGCCTGTCCAAAGGCAGCATCCGCATTTCTTCTCACGTCTAGTTGATAAAACCTTGTAAACGTGTGGACTGATGACCACGTTGCCGCCTTGCATATCTGAGCCATAGAGATCTGATGGTGTGCTGCCCAAGAGGCGCCCATGGCCCTGGTAGAATGGGCCTTTACCGAAAACGGAGGAGGTAACCTCTTCAAACCGTAGGCTTGAATGATTAATTGTCTAATCCATCTCGAGATGGTGGATTTTGCCGCTGCCTGCCCCTTCTTGGGGCCATCTGGTAGACCGAATAATACATCTGTCTTCCGGATCTTTTCTGTAGCTTTAAGATAGGCCTTCATGGCCCGGACAATATCCAAGGTATGCAGCAACCCCTCCTTTCTAGATGTAGGTTTTGGAAAGAAGGATGGAAGTACCAAATCCTGGTTTAAGTGAAATTTGGATATAACCTTTGGTAGAAAGGAAGGATGGGGCCGGAGAACTGCCCTGTCCTTATGTAGAACGAGATATGGTTCCTTACACGATAAGGCTGCTAATTCTGACACTCTCCTGGCCGAAACTATGGCGACCAAGAAAACCAACTTTCTTGTCAGTAAGACTAAAGGAATCTCAGCCAACGGCTCAAAGGGTTGTTTCTGTAAAGTGGACAGGACAAGATTTAAGTCCCATGGACAAATTGGTGACTTGACAGGAGGATTAATACGCAAGACCCCCTGTAAGAAGGTCTTTACCAGCGAGTGGGTGGCCAGCGGCCTCTGAAACCACACTGACAGAGCTGAGATCTGTCCCTTGATTGTGCTTAGTGCCAGGCCTTTATCCACTCCTAGCTGGAGAAAACTTAACACCCTATCAATAGTATATTTGCGGGAATTCCATCTTTTGGATTCACACCAGCCTACGTAGTTCCTCCACACCCTGTAATAAATCACCCTGGAGACCGGCTTTCTAGCCCTAATCAGGGTAGGGATTACCTGCCTAGACAGACCTCTACCCCTGAGAATCAGGGATTCAGCCTCCAGGCCGTCAAATTTAGACGCTGTAATGTAGGGTGGAGGATCGGGCCTTGTGAGAGTAGGTCTGGTCGTAGAGGAAGAGTCCAAGGGTCTCCCACTGCCATCTTCAGGACTAGTGAGTACCAAGTCCTCCGGGGCCAAGCCGGAGCTACTAGAATGACTGGCTTGTGCTCCACTCTGATCTTGCGCAACAGGCGAGGGAGTAACTGTAGCGGAGGGAATGCATATAGAAGTTTGAATTGATGCCAAGGGCAAACCAACGCATCGGTTCCGCAGGCCATAGGGTCCCTCGCTCGAGACACGAACCTGTCTAGTTTCTTGTTGAACCTGGATGCCATTATATCTACGTCTGGCATTCCCCACCTCTGGCAGATTGTCTGAAAGACCTGGGGATGCAGAGACCACTCCCCTGGCAACAGACTCTGGCGACTTAAGAAGTCTGCCTGCAGGTTGTCCACTCCGGGAATGAATATCGCCGAAATGCAGGGTACATGAACCTCTGCCCACTGAAAAATCAAGCTCACCTCCCTCTGAGCGGCCTGACTCCTGGTTCCCCCTTGGTGGTTTATGTATGCCACCGCCGTGGCATTGTCTGACTGGATTCTCACCGGGAACCCCTTTAATCTGGAGGTCCATGCCAGAAGGGCTAGGCGAGCAGCTCTGATCTCCAAGATATTGATGGGGAGCTGCCTCTCCGCTTTCACCCAAGTTCCCTGGCGAGAGAACCCCTCGAAGACCGCCCCCCCAGCCTGCCAGGCTGGCGTCTGTGGTAACTACCTTCCAGACAACAGGGCTGAAGGATTTTCCCTTTAGAAGGTTCTGAGGGTTCAACCACCAGGCCAGGCTTTGTCGGACCCTTGATGATAGCGTCAAAGGGGACTCTAAGGCATGTGCCCTCTTGCCCCAGGCTGCTAGAATGGCTGCCTGTAGGACGCGAGTGTGGATCTGAGCGTATGGTACTGCCTCGAACGTGGCCACTAGCTTGCCTAGTACTCGCATACACAGGCGAATAGTTGTTTTTTTCTTGTTTAGAACCAACTGAACCAACCCCTTGATAGCTTCGATCTTTACCAGGGGCAGGAACACCTTTTGCTGTTGTGTCTAACCTCATGCCGAGGTATTCCAACTGCTTTGTAGGCTGGAACGCTGACTTTCCCCGGTTTAGGACCCAGCCGAATTCTTCGAGGTACCGAACCGTGAGGTTTACTGCCTTTTGCAGACCCGGCCGTGAGTGATCTATGATTAAAAGATCGTCCAAGTATGCTAGGACTGTGACCCCCTGGATCCTTAAATTGGCCAGAACTGGGGCTAGGATCTTCGTGAATACCCGGGGGGCCGTGGCCAGCCCGAAGGGGAGCGCCCTGAATTGGAAGTGTCGCTGCCCCACCGCGAAGCGTAAAAATCTTTGATGCAACTGAAAGATTGGTACATGAAGGTAAGCATCCTTTATGTCTATGGAGGCCAGAAAATCGTCCTCCTGAAGCGCGGCGGCTGCTGACCGGATGGATTCCATCCGGAAGGAACGAACCCTTAGGTAACCGTTTAACCTCTTTAGGTCCAAGATTGGCCTGACATCGCCGTTGGGCTTTGGTATGACAAAGAGATTGGAATAGAAACCTAGGCCTTGCTCTTGGGCTGGCACTTCTATAATTACGTCCTGGCAAAGCAGGTGATCCAAAGCTGCCAGCATTGAGGCCTTCCTTGCTGGATCCGTTGGTAGCCTTGATTCTTGAAAATGAGGCGGAGGATACCTTAGAAACTCCAGTCTGTAACCTGTGGTTACAGATGCCCGGACCCATTTGTCGGGGATCTTGGCTTCCCAAACTTCTGAGAAGAAACAAAGCCTTCCCCCCACCCGCGAGAGTGGGGGCGCCCCTTCATAAGGCAGACTTAGGGGCTGTCTTTGACGGCTTGCGATACCACGGCCTCTTACCCCCAGGGGCCTGTCCCTGCGATCTACTGTTAACGTTGGATCGTGCAGGCGGCCGTCGATACTGCCTGGAATTTGAGGGCCCCGAGACAGGAAAGAGCTGCCTTTTAAATGTAGGAGCCCGGAATGTCTTTTTGACCGGTAAAAGGGTACTCTTGCCATTTGAAATAGTCTGAATATATTTATCCAGATCCTCTCCGAAGAGTCGTCCTCCATGGAAGGGAAACCCTGCCAGAAGCTTTTTGCATGGGGGCTCCGCCGCCCAGTTCTTCAACCATAAGAGCCTTCTCATGTGCACCAAAAATAGTGATAAACGAGAGGCCTGCTGGATGGAATCTTTTATAGCATCTACAGCAAAACACAGAGCTCTGGGAATGTCAGAAAACTCTTCTGCTTGTTGGGTAGGCATGTCCTTTAACATTTCCTTTGTCTGGTCTTTTAACGCCTGACAAACACCAATCGCAGCCACCGCTGGCTGCACCACTGCTCCTGCCGTAGCAAAGGATGCTTTTAAAAGTGTCTCTAATCTTTTATCAACCGGATCTTTAAACATATGTATGTTTTCCACCGGGCAAGTTAGTGATTTATTCACACATGAGATGGCTGCATCCACTACTGGGAGCCTCCACCTCTTGGAGAATTTTTCCTCCATGGGGTAAATGACCGCAAATCTTTTCGGTGGCAGAAAAATCCTGTCCGGCCGTACCCAATCCCGAAAGATCAATTCCTCCAAAAGAGGATGGACCGGAAAAACTGCGTTGCTTAACGGAGCTTTCAAAGAGCCCAGAGAGGATACCGGAGGAACCTGAGGCTCTGGCAATGGTAAACTAAATGCCGAGCGGACCATGTCCGTCAAAGACTGTATCCACAGTCTTTCTGTCTGGGAGTCTGAAAATGGTTCCTCCGAGGCAGACCCCTCAATCCCTGAACCCTCTTGGTTCAGGTCTAGTTGATCCTCCTGTGATTCCAATTCCTCCGGAGAGAGAATCTCAGCATCTGAGGATACACCTCTTGGTGATGGGGATCTAACCCGTTTCTTACCAGGAATAGCTCTAGCGATCAATGCTGCTATTCTCTCTTCTAGCCCCCCTAGGGATACGGCTAGCATCTCCTCTGTGATAAACACAGGGCTGGGCTGATCTGGGCCAGCCTCCGCACCAGATCCCCCTAATGGCTCATCCAAGGCGCCTTTTATGTTAATAAGTTGCGGGGAAAGTATCGGCATATCATCAGAATCAGAAAGGGAACCCTTTTGTTTTTTGGTCTTTTTTGTACCCTTTGACCCCGAACCTTTGGAAGCCATAATACAAAATCGAGGGACTCCGCCCACACAACAGACTGTAGTGGCCAGGAGTACAAAACCAGAGTTTAGGGGACAATAGATCACTAATGCCCAAAAACTGATGGGATCCCGTATGTTTTTTTTTTTTTTTTTTTTTTAAATATATATTATATATTTTCTTTTTACAACATACAGTGACCCCAAACTTAGTTTGCCAGCCTCCAACCTGCTGCAAAAAGGGGAATTTCTTGGCTTAACAAAAAAGGCATTGGAACAAAGTCCAGCATGTACTACCCCTCTTCCGCCACCGGCAGTCACTGTTCTGCCGCTCTGCGTCCTCTCCTTCTGAAAATCAGCCTCAGACTGAGCACTGACAATGCCTGCTGTCTATAACAGCACAAAGGCGCGCCCCTGTATGACGCCGCAGGCACGCGCCCCCCCCCCCGCCCTCCTGTCTGAACGGCGCGAAAAACGTCTATAAGACGTGCGCGCGCGTATGCCGGAAACAGGAGGAACATGGAGGAGCCGCGCTGCTGGAGATCCAGGAACGCAGAAACAGGCGGCAGATTCAAACCCCCGGCCAGGTAGGACTTCCAAAGGCCCCTAGGGATCCTTACTAGCCCTAGGAAGAAAACAGCAGGTTTAGCTAGCAACACATTCTTAGACAGGGGAACCTAGTGATGGGGGAGAAAGGGTGTCATCCTGTCTCTCTTAGACATAGTGAACAAGGTTGCCCATGCAGAGCATACTTAGGCTATCCCCCCTTTTAGGTTACCCCGGAGAGCCTGCTGTCGAACCAAGTCCCGCAGGCTCCCCCTTACCTGCTCCATGCTGCAGGATGTTTGTCCAGCAAACTGATCCAATCTTCTCCCATCTCCGTGGGTAGCGTAGTAGACCTTCAGGCCCTGGGGTCCTATGAAGGTACCCACTGTCCTGGACCTATATAGCACCCTGGCAAACAGGAACTTATGGTTTTTACAAACTCCAAGTCCTGGGCCCAGGGTCCAGCCCTCCAAAGAGGAGCATTATAGGCAAAACCCCACGGCTTGGGGCCCGGGTACTGTCCACTTTGGCACTGAGGCTTCTTGGACAGATCCGGTTAGCCCGCCCTTAATCCCAAGGATGTGGAGCAAAGCTATTCCGTGACCAACACCTAAGACACTGGCGAAAAAACTGAGGGACTCCCTCTAGGGGAGGGGGTTATATAGGGAGGGGACTTCCTGTTTGAGATTGCCAGTGTCCACACCTGAAGGTACTCCATATAACCCACATAGTAATGAATATGCCGCTCTGTGTCCCGTGATGTACGAGAAAGAAATATGCGTTCTTGGATATTAGTGCGATAATAAATGAATACAAACAAACAGGACTGGTCATCACTTGTACATGGGAGTTTATTGTTTTGGGTCATAGGGTGAAGCTTTTACAAAACACAATGCACAGATGTACAGAGCCCATTAATACACCCCATTCACCTTGCCTCCCATTCCAATGAGCGGAGAATAATTCCTATAGGCAGTGAGTCCTTGTGAGGGTCTGATGGGTACAGTGAATCAATTCATGAATTCTCTCACTGAGCGGTGATAAAAGAGAAGGAAATTAGGCAATTTTTTCACATTGAAGGTGTTGGGAAGCAGTCAAAATCCCGTTTGCATGAACTTGGGATGCCGATATACACTACATATGATACTGGCTATTAGTGATGGCTCCACTCCACCACCTGCCATTAGACTCTACCCCAGGCACAATATTGAGGTGTATGCATTTCCCAGGAGTCCCTGGTTTACTGGATTTGCTATTGCCAGTTCTTGTTGGGAAGACTCTCTAAGGAACACTTGAGGACGAACAAAGGAAAAAAAAAAATGGTACGAAAGAAGGAATAAAGGTATCCAAAGAAAAAAAGAATACGGTACTCAATATACATACATGTTACCAACTAATATAGAAAATAATGTTATATTGCTTAGGACAGAAGACAATAGTCCAACACCTTGTTTTTTCACTTTTTGTGGAGCTTACTACAACCTCTGAGCTAACATTCTGAATAAAGTGCGCCTGTTGCCTGAACAACGTGGAGAGGAAGCCATATTGTGTCAAAGGGAGATACATGCCTGGGTGACCTCACCTGCTCATAGCCAAGCAACAGGTCACCTTCCCAAACCTAGAGGCTTAGACCACAATATGGCTGCTGCACTCTATGTGAAGGTAATATGGCCACCTAAAGTGTTACTAAACCCAGGACCCCGCAATCACTATATCTGGTCTCCCACAACAGTACATAGAAATTCAATCATTTTTGTAAATATAAACTGCTACATATCCTGTCTCATTAGCAGTATATAGCAGTCTTGTGACTTCTATCAGAGTCTGGTTAAAGCTTGTAGGAGGAGTTTTCATACTTCACTGGCTTGCCTAATGAGGATGCAGGACCCCTGACCGTCTGTGGCCCTGTGCCGATCACATGCACTGTCCAAAGAAAAAAAAAAAAAAAACTCTCTAGCAATGCACACCAAAATTGAGCATGTGCAGAGTGCCTCTAAGGCTCTGTTCTATCAGGAGATGGATTAGGGGCAGTGGAAGAATCAGAGAAGACATGATCGACCAGCCCTTTTACACAACGCAGAGGATTAACCCCAAAGTGAGTATAACAAGCATTCTCTACTGCATATACAGACTGATTTTACTTTTATGGGTTTAGTAACCCTTTAAAGTGGTTGTAGACCCTTACAGACCACTTTTTGCTACAGGCAAGCCTATAATACGGCTTACCTGTGGCAACCCTGGATATCTCCTAAACCTGTGCGGTTTAGGAGATATTCCCCTGTATCTGCATGTGCCTAAGTCATCAGCACATGTGCACTGAAGCAATGGCATGTGGTGCCGTTGCTTCAGTTAGACTGTGCCGTTACGGGCGGCTCTTCTGCGCATGTGCAGGAGTGATGTCACGTGGCTCCCGCCAATCACAGAGCCGGAGTCCGTGGCCCCAGAAGGAAGAGAAGGTGGACACAGCCTGCACAAGGGATAGCACTGGATTCATTTGCAGGTAAATGTCACATAATGGGCTAGTATGCGATGTATACTAGCCCATTATGATTTTACTTTGCAGGGTTTGCACGGAGGAAAAGAGGAAGTAAAACCCATCAGGGTTTACTTCCTTCTCTTTAAGGTCTGCAAGACTAATCGACTTGCGTTCATGAACGCAAGTTGGTTTGGCACAATGACCTTAGCATAGGCTTGCGCACAGGGTGTGCCTGGGCACACCCTAACCACTTAAGACCCGGACCGAAATGCAGGTAAAGGACCTTGCCCCTTTTTGCGATTCGGCACTGCATCGCTTTAACTGACAATTGCACGGTCGTGCGCCGTGGCTCCCAAACAAAATTGGCGTCCTTTTTTCCCACAAATAGAGCTTTCTTTTGGTGGTATTTGATCACCTCTGCGGTTTTTATTTTTTGCGCTATAAACAAAAATAGAGCGACAATTTAAAAAAAAAACACAATATTTTTTACTTTTTGCTATAATAAATATCCCCCAAAAATATATAAAAAAAACTTTTTTTTTCCTCAGTTTAGGCCGATACGTATTCTTCTACCTATTTTTGGTAAAAAAAAAAATCGCAATAAGCGTTTATCGGTTGGTTTTCGCAAAATTTATAGCGTTTACAAAATAAGGGATAGTTTTATTGCATTTTTATTAATTTTTTTTTTTACTACTAATAGCGGCGATCAGCGATTTTTTTCGTGACTGCGACAATATGGCGGACACTTCGGACAATTTTGACACATTTTTGGGACAATTGTCATTTTCACAGCAAAAAATGCATTGTTTACTGTGGAAATGACAGTTGCAGTTTGGAAGTTAACCACAGGTGGCGCTGTAGGGGATGTGTGCCTATGTGTTGTGTTTACAACTGTAGGGGTGTGTGGCTGTAGGCTGTAGGTGTGACGTCATCGATCGTGTCCCCCTATTACAGGGATGACGCGATCGATGCTACAGCCACAGAGAAGAACGGGGAAGCCGTGTGTACACACGGCTCTCCCCGTTCTTCCGCTCCAGGGACGGATCGCCGCACTGCAGCGGCGATCGGGTCCGCGAATCCCGCGGTCCCGGAGCGTCGGACCAGGTCGCGCGCCCGCGACCCACGGCTGGGTACTAAAATCAACGTATATATATACACATTCTGCCAACGTAAATGTGCAGTAGGCGGTCCTTAAGTGGCTAATAACTCCATGTGAATTAGCATTATCCAGGGGCGGCACGGGGGTGCCAGTGTAAATGCCACAATTAAATTAAAGGCTAGGTTCAACTTTAGGAACACATTACACTCGTATTTAGGGTGTAGCATAATATGCTCAGACCACCAGAACCTCCTCCCTGTGACAGCCGGTGGCATTCATGTGTGTTTGAGATTTGGGGTGCACACCCTAATGCAATAGGCTGCGCACGCCTATGCACCTTAGTATAATCGAATACGCAGAGCAGTTTTTTTGCTGTTTTTTAAGTCGTTATTCACCCAAAAACAAACTTTTTTGTATTGCCACCCAAATTTTAGGTATAGTTTTAACGCTTCTTGCTGAATTTCTTTAGTCTGCCTTTCCCTTGCCTAGAAATCCCTTTTAGGCTGCCCACTGCTGAATTCATTACGAGGTAGGACTTGGTCTACAGCCAATAAAAATCTCTCTGCTGTAATCAAGAGATTCAGAAAAAATGTAATCCCAGCACCAGTAAACCCAATCAATTTCCCCCACTGCTCCTGTGTGTGTGTATAGAAAGGGAAGTGCCATCTACTCGTGAAAATCATTGGTATCGGTGCATCCCTACTTTAAATCCCATCAAGTATCCATGATTTATTTTTTTGAAGTCTGGTTGTTCATTTTTTTATTTTTATTTCTCTGCTAATTTATACTAAAGTTAGCGTTCCTCTTAGAATCACTACAATATAAGGAAAGAAAAACGACTAAAGTCTTCTAATATACATATGATATAATAAAGGTGTCTTAGCTATAAAACAAACAGGACAAGACATAAAAAAATACACAGAAAAAAAAGACAAAATGCAAATCTTAATTCCAAGCTTATGCAAGATCAGCTTTGAGCCGAAGTCCAACCCAAAATGAACAATATGAAAACCCTAGTGACAGTCTAAAAATGGACTTTGCTTCTAATAATGTTGTGGGCGAGAAATCTTGGAATCCATCTTGTTCATCCAGGTTCTAAATTATTACACCTTATGCCTCCAGTTGTAATTTGGTTGAATATTGAAAACATAAGCAAGCTTAGAGTGGATATAATCAGTCTTAAGGTGACTTTGTGTTTAACCACCAAATTGAATTTTCCACAATTGTCTCACAAAAAGTGAAACCTTTTACCTAGCACCCGAATAAATAAACTCAACGATTCCATTACCAATAATCATCGTTTTTTTTTTTTTTTTTTAATTTCCTAATTTTTAGGGAGATCGGTCTTTTGAAAAGACGTAGCAAAGTAGTTTTTGGCCACCAGAGGGCACTGTAGTGTGATCAGATAACTTGTGCAACCCGTGGATATCCTTCCACAGTTCTCAAAGCTGGCGATCGTTAGGCTGATTATAAAAAAAAAATCCACATTAACCACTGGGGGGGGGGGACAAACTACTACTAAAAACGTACTTTAAATATGCATATATATTTGACTTTCTCCACGCAAGATTCCCGGTAGTATCCATCAGTAAAAAAGGGAAAGCAAACATTTGGACACCATATTGTTCTGTTATCCCCATGTTAATGGCTTAGCAGGTTCCAAAGAGTAATGAGATCCAAGGGTAATCACTGGAACAGATATACGTTTCCCGTTTCCTTTGCTGCTACTGTATTCTCTCACAGAAATGACATCCAAATATATGTGAAATCAAGGGGGGGGGGAGTAATAAATCAGGGATCACAATATTTCATATTTTCCTGTGCAAATGAAGCCACATATGGCTGCCTGTGGTGTAAAGCTGGACACCGGGCTTTTCTGTAGAGAGGTCTGAAGTACGGGTGGAGACCGTTGCTTGCCGTCTCCCTTTTATAGTAACGTGTCCATGCTCTCTTCATTATAATTACCACAATGCTGAAGCACTTTCCTGAGAAAACAAGGTTCAGAAAGAAAGGGAGCATAAATAAAAATCTTCACACTATCATGGTTTTGTCATATACTAAAACGAAAGTCACATACTTAGTCTGATTAAAAAAAAAGACACAAGTCCATCTAGTTCATCTTTGAAGCATTGTAAGAGCGGTGAATACACAGTTTATAAACCACCCCTGCCCACTGAAATCAATGGGCAGCGCCAAAGCACCGCCAGTGGTTTTAACCCTTTTTCGGGCACTAGCATGGGCTAAAAGCACCCCACTAGCAGTTGAATAGCACCAGTGTGAAAGGGGCCTTAGGAAATTGGTTATGTGGTCTGTCAGATGTGGAATGCTGAACCAGCAGTACAGGAGTTAGGCCACTTTCACACTGCGGTAGTGGGGGCATTGGTGGTAAAGCGGCACTATGTTTAGCGGCACTTTACAGTCGTTTTCGGGCCACTAGCGGGGCGATTTTAACACCCACTACTGTCCGGGAAACGGTAAATCCACCTGCAAATTGCCACCGGCGGTTGAGAGGCGCTGCCCACTGATTTTAATGGGCAGGGGCACTTTAGGAGTGGCGTATGCACAGTTTCTACATCACCTCAAAGATGCAGTTAGCAAGACTTTTTTTTACCATCCTGCTAGCGCACCGCTCAAGTGTGAAAGCCATCGGAGCCACTCTTTTAGGGTGCTTTGCAGGTGCTATTTTTAGCGTAACAGTGTCTGCAAAGCACCTCAGTGTGAAAGGGGTCTTAAGGTGTTGTTATAAGTCCTACTCAGAGAGAACATTCCCTCAGACCCCTTTCACACTGAGGCGCTTTGCAGGCGCTATAAAGCGCCCTGAAATAGCGGCTCCATTCACTCCAGTGTGAAAGCCTGGCAGGGCTTCAGAAAAAGTCTTGCCAGCAGCTTCTTTGGAGGGCATTAGGAGCTCCTCAAATGCCTATGCCCATTGCTGTAGCGGTGCTTTGTGTGCTCTTTTAACCCTTTTTCGGGCGCTAGCAGGGGTTAAATGTGCCCCGCTAGCGGGCGAAAAAATTATGGTAAAGCGCCACTAAAAATAGCAACGTTTTTCCGCTGACGCCAAGGCGCTTTCAGTGTGAAAGCAGAGCTGAACTCCAAGGTACCCCTGCAGTGGAGCTGGGTGTTGGTACAGTAGCGAGTGAAGTAGGGACATGTGGAAGAGGTGGTGAGAGAAGAAGTGGGGATAAGGATCACATGCAGTGGGGAGAGTGTGGGGGATTGGTGTGAAGGTGCAGTCTTATGGAGGTTTCAGGCAGGTTGGCGAGGAGGGTGCAGGGACAGTGTTGATAGAGGGGGAGATGCTGGAGCAGTAGTAGTGAGGGAGGGCTCCCCGAGGACCTGTAACTCCAGATGCAGTCCTCTCAGCCAACACCAGAGGCCTGGCAGGGGAGTTGGTGGTGTGGGCTTTGAGGCTGGAGATTACAGTGGCTATGCAAGCCTCAGCACAAATTGGGCGTAGGCGGGTGGTGTGTACTGATGGAGCCAGAAATTCAATCATGTCTAATTGCAACACAAGTTCATCTGCTGTTGATGTTACCATGCATGCTTAGTAGAGACACAGTATTACCTACCTGCTGCAACTGCACATGCTCCATGTATTGACACCAGTTTGAATCATCCAAAGACTCTACACTACCTCCATAGCAGACCCAGCAATTAGTGACGGCTGCTGATCACCTCTAAACCTGCAGCAAACTTTGCAGATATTGGCAGTTTGCTCACCACACAGCAAGTGTTCCATCACTAATAACCTAACTGTGGCTCCTACATGTCACATGATCTACTAAAAGAGGTGCAAATAAGTGATTAGCGTCAGAAGAATTCCTGTGCCTGGAGCTAATTGACAATATCTGCAAAGATTGGTGCAGGTTAGAAGAGATCAGCATCATTGTCACTAAATACAGGGACCGGATCCTACATTCTACACATGCACAGAACAATCCTCTAGACTTGTATGATGTCAGGAGACAGATCAGTTTCCTGGCCACATAACTGTATGTCTATGAGGTTCTAGCGCACACACCCATACGGCAGGAAGTAGAAGATCCTGCCACAGGTAAAATACATCTCATAAGACAGTGGTGGTCAACTTACAATGGAAGCAACGCCCAACTAACAATCCTTATAAAATTTCCCTCCCTCCTCCTACTTATCCTGCATACCATGTATAAAAAAAGATATGTGTTCTTAACTATTTTCAATCCACTTCAGTCCAATCATGTGATCCTGCAGCTCTCGCTACCCTGTGTCACTGAGCGTCTGCTGCAGGGAAGAGGAGGAAACACAGACAATGGCTGGGCCAAGGAAGCCTATAGCTCCTGAAAAATGAATGGGCTGTAATGCACCATAACACCTGTCCTGCTGCATTCTCACCTCCAAATGGCGGTTTGGCGCAGTGTTTTTCTTTTGCTTTTCTTTGATCCCCTCCATGATTAGTAGGGTTTATTTATTATAAACTCCCCTCTGGTCAGTGCAGTGGCAGTGAGATTTTACTTTACCGGATCTCACGATCCTGCACCTCTCACACCAACGAGGCCAGGACTATATTTGTCAGGCAGAGGTCACTCCTAAAAGAGTTCAGTGCCCAGCACCCTGGTGCAGTTCTGCACAGTCTCCGGTGCCCAGCAGTTGGCAGATAAAGCCCAAGACACAGTAGGGTGCAAATAAGAAGCCAGCGGGCCATGTGTGTTGCACCAGGGTGCTACGATCTCAAACAAAATAAAACAGCTCAGGTTTAAGCTGGAAGTTCCTTAAAGGGGTGTTCCACCCAAATGTAATGTTTATTAAAAGTCAGCAGCTACAAAAAGTGTAGCTGCTGGCTTTTAATAAACAGACACTTGCCTTCTCCACGTTCCAGCGACACGCCGACTGGGGCTCCGCTCCTCTCCCCCCCCTCCCCGGCGTCTTCATTTCGACTGTGGGCACCCAGCCGTGACAGCCTTCGGCTTCACGACCGGGCACCCACTGCGCATGCGCGAGCCGCACTGCGCATGCGCGGCCCGCCGCTGATTGGACAGGCGATCATCTAGGACCTGTCCGTGTCCTAGACGAACGCCAAAGGGAGGGGCTGCAGTAAGACGATTAGGCCTAATCGCCTTACCAGCCCCTCGGCGGGAAGCAGGAAGTGGGACAGGAAGTCCCACTCCTACTGAAGCCCCCACTCCCCCCCAAAAAAAATTACATGCCAAATGTGGCATGTAAGGGGGAGGGGATTAAGCGGAAGTTCTATTTTTGGGTGGAACTCCGCTTTAAAACATGTGGAAAGAACATACTTAAGTCCTCATAATCCTCACATCACATGTGCAGCTAAGATGTAATGAATATCAAACGATGCTGTTCCATTGCAGTGCAATACTGCATAAGAGTGAACGTGTGTCGCATTAAGGCAGCCATTTCATCAAGAACGACGTACAGATGCTCAACAACTGAAAAAACCCCAGACCTGCTCTCTTTTTTTAATGCAGTGCAAGGTATGTGTTTTGTGCAGCAGTGCAAGTCTCTTGGAAACCTATTGTACTTGTGCACTGGGGTGCCATTTTAAATTAATGACACCACAACTAACCACATAGAGGTCATTGTGTTACCACTGCAGAAAAATGCACACTAATGATATGCATATGTCTGAAAAGTGCCTAAGGGTATATCCGCACAGGCGTTGTGCTACCGATTCCTGCTGCTGGGTTTGACAGCTGTGATTGGCAAGCTGCAGCCGCCAAGCTTTTACACTGTAAAAATGTTACTGGCATATTGATGGAGAGGGGAAGGAGGACTCAGGAAAGGCACAATATAAGCAATCTAAACTCAAGCTTTAACACCTTGGTTAAGAAACTAAACAAACATTTAGGGCCAGATTCTCAGCGGCGATACGACGCGGGGGCGCGCTTAATTTAAATACGAGCCGCCCCATTTGAATTGCGTGGGTTTACGCTGGGCGATTTACACGACGCCGGCAAAAACTACGGAGCAAGTGCTTTGAGATTAAAGCACTTGCTCTAGTACGATGCGGCGGCGTAGTGTAAATGGCTTACGCTACGCCGCCGGAATTCTTAGAGAATCTGGCCCTTACTGTTCCCACTTATTACCTCCGCTTCTGGAAAAAAAGATGAGACACACTGATTCAATACCACCAGCTGCTGCAAGGGTCATCACACATTCACACTGAAGCTGTGCTGTGTATTACCTAGCCATATCCTTGGTTTCTTGGCGTGTAGTTGGCATGTTGACCACATCCACCAGCAGAGGGAGCCCACCTTCTTTGATTAGAAGAGGACAATATTTGTCTGCTAAATTAAAAGTAAAAAATATTGTTAGCAAAGAGGGAAAAAAAAAAACCTTGCAGAAATCCAACGCATTCTACATTATGGCCCAACATGTAATTTATAGTTAAGTAAAGGGGTCTCAAACTGGCGGCCCTCTAGCTGTTGAAAAATTGTGGGAGTCATGCTTGTAACTGTCAGCCTTGCAATGCCTCATGGGACTTGTAGTTTAACATCAGCTGGAGACCCTTGATTAAATGCATAACAGTTCATGCACGCTGAGCTTAAAGTTCTCTCTCTCTCTCATATAGAGCGTTTTCGTACAGGCGTTTTTTTGTTTTTCTGCCAGAAAATTCTCAGAAACGCAAACCAGAAGTTTTTTTTCCCTGCCCCTTAAAATTGAGCTTAAAATATGCCTCTAAAATGTCCCAATATGCATAATACATACAGTAGTTGCAGAGTTA
Organism: Rana kukunoris; assembly: GCA_029574335.1. Taxonomy (NCBI): domain Eukaryota; kingdom Metazoa; phylum Chordata; class Amphibia; order Anura; family Ranidae; genus Rana; species Rana kukunoris. The sequence goes on from JAJQKJ010002175.1 coordinate 66,693, forward strand.
CCCTGGATAAAAAAAAAGTCCATCGAGTTCAACATAGAATAACATTGAGCTGCTTCTACAGGAAACACTCCTGTAAAAGCAGCGCTTTTTATGCCCAGTGAGCATGGACCCTTAGACCAATGTTATTTAGCATGAACCTGTCTTTAGATAACGTTGGGGCTTGTGTCAATGGCATCAGTTTAGCTCCACCCCCCTTAAAAAAAAAAAAAGGACAGTTATGTGCCCTAATAGTTACATAGTTACATAGTTAGTCAGGTTGAAAAAAGACACAAGTCCATCCAGTTCAACCATAAAAAAAATAAAAACAAAATAAAACACAGTACATCCTCCCATACACCCAACTCCATACCCACAGTTGATCCAGAGGAAGGCAAAAAAAAACAGCAGAGCGATGATCCAATTTGCTACCGGAGGGGAAAAAATTCCTTCCTGATCCCCCGAAAGGCAAATCGGATTTACCCCGGATCAACTTTACCTACAAATCTTAGTACTCAGTTATATTATGTGCATTTAGGAAAGAATCCAGGCCTCTCCTAAAGCAATCTACTGAGCTGGCCAGAACCACCTCTGGAGGGAGTCTGTTCCACATTTTCACAGCTCTTACTGTGAAGAAACCTTTCCGTATTTGGAGGTGAAATCTCTTTTCCTCCAGACGTAAAGAGTGCCCCCTTGTCCTCAGTGTTGACCTTAAAGTGAATAACTCAACACCAAGTTCACTATATGGACCTCCTATGTATTTGTACATGTTGATCATATCCCCCCTTATTCTCCTCTTCTCAAGAGTGAATAAATTCAGTTCCTCTAATCTTTCCTCATACCTGAGCTCCTCCATGCCTCTTATCAGTTTAGTTGCCCTTCTCTGCACTTTCTCCAGTTCTCCGATATCCTTTTTGAGAACTGGTGCCCAAAACTGGACTGCATATTCCAGATGAGGTCTTACTAATGATTTGTACAGGGGCAAAATGATATCTCTATCTCTGGAGTCCATACCTCTCTTAATACAAGAAAGGACTTTGCTTGCTTTGGAAACCGCAGCTTGGCATTGCATGCCATTATTGAGCTTATGATCAACTAAAACCCCCAGATCCTTCTCCACTACAGATCCCCCCAGTTGTACTCCCCCCTAGTATGTATGATGCATGCATATTCTTAGCCCCCAAGTGCATAACTTTACATTTATCAACATTAAACCTCATCTGCCACATAGTCGCCCAATTAGACAGAGCATTGAGGTCGGCTTGTAAATTGGAGACATCCTGCAAGGACATTATTCCACTGCATTATTCCACTAATAGTAAAAGTCAGCAGCTACAAATATGGTTACTGTTACTATGAGGGCACATACCTGTCCAGGCATCCGGCGGTGTACTCACCCGCACTGATTCTTGAATCAGCTCTTGGGTGCTAGTGCCGCCATCTTGGCTAAGGGAAACCGGCAGTGAAGTTGTGTGGCTTCACAGCCGGTTCCCGTGCTACGTTCTGTGAATGGACCGGTTGCAGTGGGAAGGAGAGATGGGGCACTCGTCCAGCTCACTATGCCATGGATAACTGAGACAGAATTGGGTGTGGGTACCTGTCAAAATCAGGTACTAGCTCCCCCCCCCCCCAAAAAAAAGGTGCCAAATGTGACAGCAGAGCTTTCCCTTTTGGGTGGAGCGCCGCTTTAAAGCGGAGTTCCACCCTTAAAACCACTTGGTTTCATCCCATCCAGCATACTGGCGTCAGCGCCAGTATGCTGTTTTTTTTTTTGTTTGTTTTTTAATGCATGTACTTACTTTATAATAAATCATTTAATTCTGTGCGCACCGCGGTATGTGGTGACTATAAGGCGTCACGCCTTCCGGAAACAGCCGATTAGCGTTCGGCTCTTCTCGGCGCCTGCGCACAGACCCAGGAGCTGACTGCGCAGGCGCCGTATATAGCCGCGTCACGCCCTCCGAAAAAACCCGAACTAGGACCGGCTATTTACGGCGCCTGCGCAGTCAGCTCTTGGGTCTGTGCGCAGGCGCCGAGAAGAGCCGAACGCTAATCGGCTGTTTCCGGAAGGCGTGACGCCTTATAGCGGCGACATACCGCGGTGCGCACGGAATTAAATGATTTATTATAAAGTACATGCATTAAAAAAAAAAAAAAAAAACAACAGCATACTGGCGCTGACGCCAGTATGCTGGATGAGATGAAACCAAGTGGTTTTAAGGGTGGAACTCCGCTTTAAGTGTTCATTCAGAAATTAATAGACAGCGGAACTTGACCTCCTTCTGGCTTGCATGTGGCCTGCTTAAAACAGCAAGCCTCTATACAACCCCAATTTCAAAGCTTTGCACTGTCACAACTTTTTTGAGACATGTTGCTGCCATCAATTTCAAAATGATCTTATTCTTTTCTTAAAAATTTTACATTTTCTCAGTTTAAAGTGGAACTTCACTCTCCCAATCAATACTGATTATTTTTTAATTCTCATGCTGCTAGTATTAGTAAATAGATAGGAAAGCATATCATATTTACTTGTTTTAAACTTATTTAATTTCTTCAATTACTTCCTGGTCTCCAGTCCTAGGCAAAGTATGTCAAACATCCCAGAAGTCAACAGGAGGGGAGGAGACTTTCCTGCTTGTATGCTCGACCTAAGGGGGCAGATGGATTCCAGGAAGTAACTGCTATAGAAATCATTTGCCTTTTACTCAAAATGTCCATAGGCAGAAATGTTAGGGGGGGCATTTTTCAAAGTGAGTTCTCAACAAACTAAAGCATGGAGATATGGATAGATGGGGGAGTTTGCTTTGAATATTAAAAATTAATTCAATAAGGGTTTTGGTTTGTGGTGCTCGGATGCAGCGAAGAGCCGCTTTAAACATTTGATATGTTAAATGGAAATCAACTAAATCCCCTTCTATCCAGCAATGGAAAGCTCTGGTTAATTAGTTGTCCCACCAAGTTTGACAATATTTAGAACCCGTGGTTAGACCACTTGGACACTATTATGGATCTGTGCGTGTGACCATTTCCCAAAGCTGCAGGTAGCACCTAGAAGTCCCTGCACATATCACAGCGGCCTCCTAAACTGGTCATGGGCAAATATTGGATCGTGCCAATAGGAAGGGCTCCACCACTTCTTAGCACTGTTGCAGCTTGTCGCTAAGCCCCGCCCCACCCCACACATTCCAACCGGCCAATGATGGGAAAAATTGCTGCCCGATAGAAAGTAGGAAGGCGCAGGGATCATTAAAAGGAAAAGCAACAGGTTCACTTTATTGCTAGCCCCTACAGTTGTTTATAGCTTCTGTCAATGGTAAGCCTGTCGATGAAAGCTAAAAAATAAAAATTAGGACTTTCCCTTCCCTCAAGTGACAGCACTTGGTGCCTGAGTAGCCAATCCCCAAACACAAGCCCTGTCAATTGGAAGAAGGAGTAAGTCACTCCCTCATCATGTAAACAGGTATACCACGTTTCTTTCCTGAACCACTGGAGTGCTGGGAGGGTGAAGGTAAGGGAAGTATTATCTGCTGCTTCGCCTACATGGGCAATATGAAGGTCCACTTTAACCACTTCAGATCCGCCCCATCGTCAAAATACGTCATTTTTTTAAAGATGGATATCTCGGTAACGGCAGCAGCTGCTGCCACATCCGAGATATCCATCTCTTCATGGGGCAGATCTGTACACGATAATGGCGGTCTCCGCGGCGGATTCGCCGCGAGATCGCCGTTATCGGTGGCGGGAGAGGGTGCCCCCCCCTCCCGGCGCTTACCGTTGCCGTCGGTAGCGGCGGAGGCGATCGGGTCTGCTCGTCGTCTGTCCGGGGATGCGACTGAGGGGAAAAATGTCCCTCAGCCGTCCCCATACCTCTGCTGGGCGGAAGTGACGTCAAAACGTCAGTCCCGCAGAGCGCCTTAAAGAGACATTTTTTGTTTACTTTTTTTTTTTAAAAACGCCCCGTCGAGCTCGCACGCAGAAGCGAACGCATATGCGAGTATCGCCCGCATATGAAAACAGTGTTCAAACCGCACAAGTGAGGTATCGCCGCGATCGTTAGAGCGAGAGCAATAATTCTAGCCCTAGCCTTCTCTGTATCTCAAAAAATGCAACCTGTAGAATTTTTTAAACATCGCCTATCGAGATTTTTAAGGGTAAAAGTTTGACGCCATGCCACGAGCGGGCGAAATTTTCAAGCATGACATGTTGGGTATCATTTTACTCGGCGTAACAATATCTTTCACAATATATAAAAAAATTGGGCCAAATTTATTGTTGTCTTATTTTTTTAATTCAAGAAAGTGATTTTTTTCCAAAAAAAGTGCGCTTGTAAGACCGCTGCGCAAATACGGTGTGAGAAAAAGTATTGCAATGACTGCCATTTTATTCTCTAGGGTGTTAGAAAAAAAATATATAATGTTTGGGGGTTTTAAGTAATTTTCTAGCAAAAAAAAACTGTTTTAGTCTCGTAAACACCGAATCTGAAAAACAGGCTCGAGTTTTAAGTGGTTAAAAACATACAAAAATGTCAATAAAATTAACACAAAACTTTTACATTTTTTCTTAACAGGAGATAAGTTATAGTCCAACACGCACAAACCATGAAGTACTAGCATGTTAGATGCAGTGGGGAAAGTAATTATTTGATCCCCTGCAGATTTTGTACGTTTTTCCACTCACTAAGAAATGAAGGGTCTATCATTTTTATCATAGGTGGATTTTAAATGAGAAGAGAAGTGTACCGCTCCATAAAACAAATGATCCCCATTGCTTCCGTCCCAATCAAACCAAGAGGGTGCTGGCTGTGCACAATTAGCATGGGATGAAGGAAAAAATCCTGGATCGCCGCACTCTTCGGAAAACAATGTCTTTATTTAAGCATAAGCAAACAATAAAATTAAAAAAAAACAAAAAAACTGCCAAAATGCATGCAGTCAAAAACGGTGAGTGGACAAGAAGAAAAGGGCTGACATGTTTCGCATCATGTGATGCTTACTTGTAGCCAGGGCCGTCTCTACCATAGGGCAAACAGGGGCAGCTGCCCAGGGCCCTGTCACTGTTGGGGGCCCAAAGCAACCCCCTTTGAAAAAAAAAAAAAAAAAATTTTTTTTTTTTTTTATTTAGGGGTCCGGTGGTCCGGAGGTCCCCAGGGGCCCGGAGGCCCCCAGGGCCCAAGATGGCAACCCCCCCTTTTTTTATTTTTTTTTTAAATAAAAAAATATATTTATTTTATATATTTTTATTTTATTTTTTATTAAAGGGCCAATTTTTTAAATATATTTTTATTTTTTATTAAAGGGCCAATTTTTTTAGGGTCCCCAGGGACCCGCAGGCCCCCAGGACCCAAGATGGCAACCCCCCTTTTTTTATTTTATTTTTTAAATAAAAAAAAAATATATTTATTTTATATATTTTTATTTTTTATTAAACGGCCAATTTTTTTAAAATATATTTTTTATTTTTTATTAAAGGGCCATTTTTGTTTTAGGGGTCCCCAGGGACCCGGAGGCCCCCAGGGCCCCATGATGACAACCCCCTTTTTTTATTTTTTTTAAATAAAAATATATATTTATTTATATATTTTTATTTTATATTTTTTATTAAAGGGACAATTTTTTTTAGAGGTCTGGAGGTCCCCCTGTTATTATTATTTAAGGGACCCAGAGGGTCCCAGGGCCCTGGATGGCAACCCCCTTTTTTTAAAAAAAATTGTTATATTTTATTTCTTTTTTTTTTTTTTATTTCTTTTTATTTTTTATTTTATATAATTTTAAGGGCTCAGAGGTCCCCAGGGCCCCATGTGGCAAAACCCTTTTTTTTTTTTTTTTATAAATGTTTTATATTTTTTTATTTTTGTTTTATATTTTTTTTTATTAAAGGGCCCAGAGGTTCCCAGGGCCCTGGATGGCAACCCCCACTTTTTTTTTTTTTATAAGTGTTTATTTTTTTAATATATTTTTTTTATTTTATTTTTTATTAAAGGGTCCAGAGGTCCCGGATGGCAACCCCCCCTTTTTTTGTAGTTTATTTTTTATTATAAAAAAATTAAAAATTATTAAAGGGCCAGAGGTCCCCAGATGGCCAACCCCCTTTTTTTTAAAAAAAAATATATTTTTTTTATATATAATTTTTTATTTATTTTTTTCTTTTTTTTAAAGGGGCCAGAGGTCCCCAGGGCCCGGATGGCTTACACCCCTTTTTTATATATATATTTTTGCTCTCAATTTTAAGGGGGGGGCAGCAGGCAGCACCCCCCCACCCCGTTCTCTGCTCCAGGGGGGCCCATGCCTGAAGCTGTGTAAGGGGCCCCATAATTCTGATGGCGCCCTGCCGCTCCGTTAAGCCCCTGTGCTGCCCACAAATCAGGCTGAAAAAATCATCCAGCGGCACACGCAGCCAGACAGTACTGCTTCCTTCTTCCCAGTGTTTTAAAATGTACAGAAACCCCTGGCTTTCCCTTTAGACGTGCACTTCTCCCTTCCTGCCACTGGGTGTGCTTTGTATATAAAGTGAATTAGAATGTGATTTTATAACATCCCCAGTTTTCTCTTCCCGAGGCTGACTTCTTCATGTCTGCTCTTCAATGTATGTCACTGTTTGCTAAATCTATATTGTAAATAAAAGTTTTCTGTAGAGTGTGCCCAAAGTCTTTATAATATTTGATGATTCACTGCAGGTCTGGTCAGTGTTTTAAAAAACTCCTGTATTTTACACCTGGCATGGAATGGGGTCACAGCACCATCTGTCCATTCTGCTTTAGCACCATGTGGACCCAGGCCATGCCATGTGTAAAAATAGAGGAATCCCCAAATCACAGACCAGACCTGCAGTCCAGGCTGAGTTGAGGCCTCAGAGCACATGGCATTACTGTCTGTATTTAACTGCTTGATGGGCTTATTTTGGGCCTGATGGTTCTGGTTCACATGTATGTGTTTTGGCGGCCCACCCACATTTGTGCAGGCACAGCAGCCCATTCATTTGATGCCTCATGTAATAAGCTGAGCCACACGGCACACCTTATGC
>JAJQKJ010001295.1:0-115764 GCA_029574335.1 Rana kukunoris
ATTATATATATATATATATATATATATATATATTCGTTGTTTGTCTAGTTATCGACCTATTTCTCCTTTCTTTATATATAATATAATACATAAATACACAGGGCAACACATTACACACGTACGACCATCCATAATATACCTTTTCTTCCAATATAGACCATATACAGTACTGCAAACTGTTGACTACCCCATCATATTATATCTATGTTGTTAAAAAATATATTTTCATTATTAATTTTATATATTTTACTTAACGTTCAGTTATACTAAGATTAGAAATAAAAAATGACAATAATAGTAGAGACTTCTGCTAAAATACGCAGGGCATGCATGGTAACTTTATTATATTGAATTTGCACTTACAATAAACTTATGAAAAATAAAAAATAATAACAATTTCACATCACAGCAATGACACTGAGATGTAGCTGTGATGCTTGGCAGTACAGAAAGTAGAAGTTTGGTAAAGTTTGTAGACAGTACAGTAAGTAGACAGAGGTGCAGCAATGTTAGGGTGGTGTCCCCTGGTTGTAGAAAGTGATGCCAGCTGTACCTACCCATAAATGGAATCTTTATCTCTCTTCAGAGCGTCATTGACTGAAGAGCCCATGCTGGGGGGCATAGCGTTGGTGTGGGCCGTGTGCGGGTATTGGTGGGAGTGCAGAGGTGGACCGTGGTTCAGATGGTGAACGGGCTGCATGGACCTAGCAGCATGGGGTCCCCATACATGGCACTAGGTATCCCTACTCCGTCCATCCCCCGTAATGGGGCAAAGTCGTCGTACTGTATGGTAGACAGAAAAACACGATCAGCAAGCCTGGAGAGAACTGGGGAAGGAGCAAGGCAGGGCAAATGGCGAGGCCTCCAGCTGACTTCATCCCCTCCAAGGAGCGCCTTCCATTATGGTGGCTCTCAGGATCTTTTCACTTTCTCCGGCCCATCTTGGAGGATTAGCATTTGATTTCATTAGAGATCCCCATAGACTGTTTCACAGGGAAGACCAATGAAAATCACAACAACACTATCTAAGAGGTAACAGTTGGCAAAGCAAGCTGAAAATGAGGCTTACAGGGGGCTTGCTCCATTCAACATCCCCTATGCCAAAATGTTCACATTATGCCAACTGTGCCAAGTGTTATGATGGAGTGTGACCAGGATGTGTGTGAGCCTGGGGAGAAAGTGGGCACACTGCAACATGTCTGGGTACCCATAGGGAGAGGTTTGTACACATCCCATGGACTCCATACAATTTTATACATTTATATGTGTGTGCTAGTGTAACTAAACCGTGCAAACTACTAAACTTACCATTGTGATACAGTTTTTTTTTTTTGTATACCTATGTACCCCATAGGGAGAGGTTTTGTACACATCCCATGGACTCCATACAATTGTATTCATTTATATATGTGTGTGTAACTAAACTATGCAAACTACTAAACTTAGAAAATGTGGTTAAACAAATGTTAGTATGCATGTGTACCCCATAAGGACAGGTTTGTATACATCCCATGGACCCCATACAATTTTATACATCTATAAATATGTGTGAAACGAAACTGTGCAAAAATACTAAACTTAGAAAATGTGGTTAAAAAATGTTAGTATGCATGTGTACCCCATAGAGAGAGGTTTGTATACATCTCATGTACCCCATATAATAATAATAATAATATATATATTATATTATATATTATATATATATATATGCACACCTACGTGTGTGTGTATAAGTAAATTATACAAACTCCAGCAAATTTTATGAAAAATAGTATGCATATGCACCTATAGGCTTTCTATATACTGCATATCAACAATACAATTATACCTATATGTGTGCATTTGTGTGAGCATGGAACTACACAAAACTGCAGAATTGGCAAATGCGATTAAAAATTGTTTGTATCTATGTGCCCTACACGATATTTTGTGTATATATTGCATGCATCCCATACACACACATACCTATATCTGTGTACAAATGTGTATTGTATTGTGTTTCTCTCTATCTATTATATATATATATATATATATATATATATATACTATATATCTATATACACACACATATACTACATACATACATGCACATGGGGTATACATTCAAGAAAAAAAAGTTGTAATGATGGACAACACATGCCTACATTATATTTGTGTATATACATAAATAAATATTTGAGAGTGAATTGAATACGTGAACATACTTGTATATAAGTGTTTGTTGTGTTATAAAAATATATGGCTCTCTCTCAAAACACACACACACAACACACTATATATATGTTTATATATACTATTTGTACACGTGTGTGTGGTACATGACAGCCTAAACTTTTATAACGTTCCTGTGTTAGCTCAATCATTATACAGCACTGCCACTTTAATTGTATTAAATAAATATATTTTTTTATTATAATAATAATATGGGAAGTTGGGCACCCTGACACAACTGTGTACACTACAGTTGTCATTACTTGTGATCACCTTATACATTAGTGGTGATAAATACACAGCGTTCCAGTGGGGAGAAAAGAACGATCAGTGGATGAGGATATTAGTAAATAGTAATGTATGGAGGTGACACCTGGTTGGAAGTGAAGTGTCAGCGAGACCTCAGTTTTCTATTCCAGACAGCTCAGTGGTTGAGCTCCATATTATGCAAAGTTTAAAGGCTTTTAATCAATGGAACGCTGCTGATAATATGCACATATTAACAATAATGGCAGTAATTAAGATTACTTGTCTAGGTGGAATAGAGCTTCTTTGAAATGACAGATCGGAGAGAGATTAGATCTGACTTCCCATTAACACACAGGCTGGATCCACAAACACACAGACAAGTCGGATTGTTTGCTGGCTGCTCGTTGTCAACAGTAAACACTTTAACAATGCTGTTTGAACAACACATACATTTCAATGTGTGTATATGGAGAGCCCTGGGCTTTCAGGATAAGCCAGCACTAGAAATGTGTCTCCCAACTTGTCAACTGCGAAAAAAGTTCTTGATGTCTAGGGAAGTGTATATAGGAGGACTGTGTGTGCATGCAATGTGTGATAGATCCTGCAATATATATATACATATATATTATACAGTATATAGGGGGGGGGGCTGTGTATGCATGCAATGTGTGATAGATACTGCAATGTATATAATATATATTATATATATATATATACAGTATATATACAGTATATAGGGGGCTGTGCATGCATGCAATGTATGATAAATCCTGATATATATATATACACACACAGTATAAAGGGTTTGTCTATGCTACAATGTATGATAAATCCTGCAGTATATACAGTATATGGGGGGCGTGTGCATGCATGTAGTGCATGATAAACCCTGCAATATATATATATATATATATATATATATTATGAATTTATATACATATTATATATTGCATGCATATATAATGACTCTGTAATGCATGCAATAAATGATGGATCCTGCAAATATATATATATATATAAATATATATATAACTATATATATATAAATATATTATATATATATATATATATATTTGCAGGATCCATCATTTATAAATTACTAAACTTTTTTTGGCCAAGTAGGTACACAAAATGTATCTTATCTTTAGTGTAAAATGACTCTATGTGTGTGTGTGGTGTGTGTGTGTGTGTGTATGTATGTATGTATGTATGTATATATATGTATATATATATATATAATATATATATATATATATATATATAGAATACAACTACTCTGCCCTGGTTCCATACCCCCATGCATTACACATGAATTGCCATATGACCCTTAAGCCCTTCTGTTACCCAAAGACATATAGCAGCCTACTGTATCCATATCTAGTTGTTATGTTGTATGTTTGCACTAACCTTCAAAAATAAATACATTTTGTAAAAATAAAAAAAATAAACAACCGCCATATATGTGTGTATATTTAGTTTAAAAATAGCTTAGTGTGTACACACTAAGAGCTATTTTCAATTGAAGACAATTACCTTTTATGTTTGTATATACTTGGCTAATTATATATATATATATATATATATATATATATATAATATATATATATATATATATTAATATATATATACATATATCAGCTGTATTTTTAAGTATGTACAGGGCACACAATGATTTATTTTCAGTTTAAAGTTTAAAATATTTATGTGTATATATGAGTGTATATATATGTGTGTATACAATGGCCCATACACTCCTGAAAAAAAATAAAAAAAAAGTGAAAACAGCCTAAATGGCTATGTTGTTCAGCCTCTGCCCCCTCAAGCCACGTTTCAGTCACACAGATGAAAAGTTGTAGAAAATGTTTCAGGCACAGCACCTACCCTTTGAGCCATCGGCCTTCCTAACTCCTTCCTACTTCAATTTGAAATATATCCTATTTAAGGCCAGTGTGGATGAGAATCAATGACGCCACTCCAGAGAAAAAAAAAAAAGTAATAATAATAAAAATTATATAAAAAAAAAAAAGAAAGAAAATAAAAATTTGAAAATAAATCCCTCTTTAAAGTTTCCAGTGTCTTGAGAATTTCAACCAAATCGTCAGCTTCTTGGAGCTCCTTGAAAGAGACAAATAATTCAGCATGGAAACTCTTTGCAAAGACCCAGGGTGTAGAGAAAAGGGAAGAAATGTTCCTTTTTTTTTTTTTACTCCCCCTCTTTCCTTTTTTTTTCAAAATAAGTTTTTAAAAGTAGCCCTGGAAGGCAGCTATGGAAAGTCTCATGGCTGTGTGCCACTTCAGCTGTCAATCAAGGCGAAGCTTGTCAAAGGTGCTGAATGAATGATGATGATCCAGCGGCGATGTGCACCGGTCACCAGCCCGGAAATAGTGTCCAGATGCAAGAGGCTCAGCAGCAGCTCCCTTTCTTCTTCTTCTTGTTGTAGGATCAGCGTGCAGCCCCTCTCCTCTCTCCTCTTCTCTTCTCTCTCTCCTCTGTGTTGATGTGGAGATGGAGAGAGGGGGAGAGAGAGGAAAACGTCTGAGTTCGCCTTAAAAGAAGCCCCGATCGATGCCGCTCGCTCCCAGCCCGCCGCGCGTCTGCTGTGTGTGCTGCACAGGCGGAGAGCTGGGTTTGGACCAGAATGCTGGAACCCGGAAGTAGTGGTGGCCATAACAGGTCGCGTCTTAACCACAATGCAATGGGCTGCATCGACTGGCTCATGTGGAGAGGGAGGGGGGGGGGGGGAGGAGGAGGACATCCCAGATAGAAGAAGTACTACATTACTCCATCTCTCACACACACACATACAGAAAAGAGCAACTATCCCCAGCCTGCAGCCGGCTATGGCTTCTCCCTGGCTGCACACCCAATCCATGCCACTTTTAAATCCCTTCACCTTTACTTTATTACCACTTGATACAATGTCATCAATGTATCCAGCCCATGGACACCCACTTCTCATGGACTGACACTCTTCCATTCATTTCTGACGAGCAAGAAGTTCATTCAGCTGCTGCAGAAGAGAACCCCCCTCCGCTGGCGCACAGTGAGCTGGCCCAAATCTCAGTAGGCAGCGATAGAAAAGCTTCCGACCAAATCGGAGGCCGGCGTGGGGGCGGGCGGCCTCGCATTGGTCGGAGGGAGAATCAATTATCAAATAATCGATGAGCGGGGGCGCGCGGGGGCTCTGCGGGGAGTTGGCGAGACTTCAGCGGAGGAGAAGAGAGAGTTTTTCTTCTTCCTCTCATCATCGCCGGTACAGCGAGGAGAAGGGTCACCGTCCCCTCTGCAGAGCCCAGGCTGGGATCACAGCAATCAGGGGGTACCCTTCCACCAATCAGGGGTCCCCCTCTTCCAATCAGGGTGCCCGGTCCTTCTCATAGGGGTGCACCCCACACTCCATAGAGGAAGGAGCTGTCATCGAGGTGGGACATACAGACGTGTCACATCCAGCCTGCTCCCTGCCGGAGGAAGCAACGAGCCCTTCCAGCAGGGAGGAGGGAAAACCTATGGGGAGACACTTTTCTGTTTTTCAGTTTTTTTTTTTTTTTTTTCAGTTTTGGATGGTTTAGAGATTGTTTAAATGCCTGTTAGATTATATAGTAATATATATATATAGAATATATATATATATATATATATATATATACTATATATATATATATATATATATATATATATATATATAAACTGTCTCTGAAATTGTTGTCACCAAAACAGGAATAATAGATACATCTTCCAATGGGGTCACTCATCCCACTGACAACTGGAGAGACTTCCTTTCGCTCCCTGTTGGGTCTGTGGGGTTGATTCATGAAGGCTGCTCACTTTGCAAGGGAAATTTCCCTTGGATTAGTGACTTCTGCTGACTTCCATCATCCAATCACATGATGGCAAAATACTGTAGAAGAATACTAAAGGCAAACATTCTGCCCACTTTGCAAGGGAAATTTCACTTGGATTAGTAAACGAGGAGACTTCCATTAGCCAATCATGTGATCTCAAAAATACATGAGAAGATTTACTAAGGCAAACAGTCTGGCCACTTTGCAAGGGAGACTTCCCTTGGATTAGTAAATTAGGTGACTTACATTATCCAATCACGTTATGGCAAAAATACTGGACAGGACTTACTAAAGGCAAATAGGCTGGCCACTGTGCAAGGGACATTTCCATTGGATTAGTAAATTAGGTAACTTCCATTATCCAATCATGTGATGGCAAAAAATACTGGGGTGGTTTTACTAAAGGCAAGGCTGTTTACTTTGCAAAGGAAGATCTTCTTTTTAAGAGATGTTTTCCCAGAGTTTAGTAACTGAGTTGAAACTCTGCTGACAGCTGAAGTTGTTTTGTTTTCCTTCTTCTGTGTAATTAGGTTCCCTCTACCAAGTGAAATTATACCATATTCTCTGAGCTCTGGGGAAATTCCCTTGCAAAGTGCAATTTCTCTTGCAAAGTGTGGGTTAATTCACTAAGGGGAAAGGGCTGGTCACTTTGCAAGGGACATTTCCCTTAGATTAAGTGACTTCTGCTGACTTCCATCATCCAATCATGTGATGGCAAAAATACTGGGGTTGATTTACTAATAGGCTGTTCACTGTGCAAGGGAAGATCCTCTTTTCAAGAGAATGTTCCCCAGAGCTTAATAACTGAGCTGAAACTCTGCTGACTGCTTAAGTTTTTTTTATTTTCCATTCTTGTGTGTAATTAGGTTCTCTTTACAAATTGTAATTTTACCATATTTACTACGCTCTGGGGAAGTTCCCTTGCAGAGTGCAACTTCTCTTGCAAAGTGTGATGTTGATTTACTAAGAGCAAATAGGCTGGTCACTTTGCAAGGGAAGATCCTCTTTTCAATAGCATTTCCCCTAGAGCTTAGAAGCTGATTTGAAGCAAAGTGCAACTTCTCGTGCAAAGTGTGGGGTTGATTCACCAAGGGCACTCCCTGTTGTGTCTATGGGGCTGGTTCACTAAGGGCAAATAGGGTGTCACTAGCTTGTAAGAAACAATTTCCCTTGGATTAGTAAATTAAGTGAATTAAGTGAATTCTACTGACTTCCATCACCCAATCATGTGATGGCAAAAAATACTGGGGTTGATTTACTAAAGACAAATAGGCTGTTCACTTTTCAAGGAAAGATCTTCCTTTCAAGAGAAATTTCCCCCACAGCTGAGTTGAAGCTCTGCTCACTGCTGAAGTTGCCCCCCCCCCCCCCCTTGTGTGTAGTTAGGTTCTCTTTACAATGTGAAATTTTACCATATTCACTAAGCTCTGGGAAAATTCCCTTATTTTTCAAAAGTGAACAGACCTTGTCATTAGGAAATCCACCCTGCTGTTTTTGTTTCTTTGATTTGCTCAGTGAATGTTCTTTGCAAAGTGACATTTCACTACATGCCTTAAGGTAAGGGAAAATTCCATTGCAAAGTGTACTTGCCTTTTAGTAAAGCCACCTCTATTGGTGTAGAAGTGACAATGGTCAATAAACAATAAAGTTTTGACTTTAGAAATATTTTAAAGGGGGTCTGTCGTCAAGAAATGTTTTCACCCAAGATTTACACATTTTCAAATTAAAATGTGAAGTTGTGCAACTAGTAAACAGCCTGTTTGCCTTTAGTACATCCACCTCTATGGGTATAGAAGTGGCAATGGTCCTGAAGAGGTCACAGGGAAAACAGGATAAGTTTTAACCCTTCCTACTTAAGATATATTTAAAGGGGAAATGTTGAAAGTTTTGCAACTATAGTATGTTTGCCTTTAGTAAATCCATCCCTATGAGTGTAAAAGTGGCAATTGTCCTAAAGAGGCAAAAAATAACCCTCTAACAAAAGTTTTGGCTTTCAATATTTTTTTAAAGGGGGCTGTTAATAAATGTTTTCACCCAAGATGTATGAAGTAGGCAGACATATTTGTAATGCTCTGTCTCAAAAGAAGTTGTCACTAGAACAGGAACAAGAGGGGGAAGCTTCCAATGGGGTCACTTGTATCATTGACAGCTGGAGGGGATTTCCCTTTGGAGAGATATCCCTGTTGAGTGATGTGAAGGGTATTTGTCCCCAATAGGACACAGGGCACCAAAATGACTTTTTTTTAAACCCCTTCTACTTGTTTTATATATATATATATATATATATATATATATATATATATATATATATATATATATATATATATATATATATATATATATATATATATATATATATATATTAAAAGATCCATTAATAAATGTTTTCAAAATTCAAACATTTTGTAACTAAGCTGAAACGTGTGTAAATCAGGCATGAAAGCTGTGTGAATCTTGGATGAATAAATATAAGCCAGGGTCTTAGGTCACCAGGTAATGCAGACTATGGTTTGCTTTCAGTATATAAAGTATAGGCAGTTAGGCTCGAATTACTGTCTCCAAAATTGTTGTCACTAGAACAGGGATAGGGGGAAATCTTCCTATGGTGTCACTTATTCTATTGAAAATGGGGAGATTTTCTCTAAATATTGATTTATTTGATGTAAACAGGTATTGAGAAGAAATCTCTCCCAATTGTCAATAGTAATAATATGCAGATAGTAATATATAGTAATAATAGCAAGATAGAATATATAGTAATAATAGCAAGATAGTATATAGTAATATATAGTAATAATAGGAAGATAGTGTATAGTAATATATAGTAAAAATAGGAAGATAGTATATAGTAATATATAGTGATGATAGGAAGATAGTATATCATATATAGTGATGATAGGAAGATAGTATATAGTAATATATAGTGATGATAGAAATATAGTATATAGTAATATTTAGTGATAATATGAAGATAGTATATAGTAATAATAGGAAGATAGTATATAGTAATATATAGTAATAATAGGAAGATAGTATATAGTAATATATAGTGATGATAGAAAGATAGTATAGTAATATATAGTAATAATAGGAAGATAGTATATAGTGATGATAGAAAGATAGTACAGTATATAGTAATATATAGTGATGATAGAAAGATAGTATATAGTAATATTTAGTGATAGTAGGAAGATGGTATATAGTAATATATAGTAATAATAGGAAGATAGTATATAGTAATATATAGTAATAATAGGAAGATAGTATATAGTAATAATAGGAAGATAGTATATAGTAATATATAGTAATAATAGGAAGATAGTATATAGTAATATATAGTAATAATAGGAAGATAGTATATAGTAATATATAGTAATAATAGGAAGATAGTATATAGTAATATATAGTGATAATAGGAAGATATAGTAATAATAGGAAGATAGTATATAGTAATATATAGAAATAATAGGAAAATCCTTCTTATTATATAAACCCTGTAAAATAATCTTCCTAAGGTGTCATTTGTTTTATTAAAAACTTGAGAAATTTCCTCTCAATCCTTGTTTTGCATGAAATGAATCAATAACAATCTTTGTGTGTGTATGGATAGGTGTAGGGGTGATTTAAATTGGCACATGACTATAAATGACATAGGGGTTAACCCTTTCTACTCTATAAAAAGTTTTAGATGTGCTTTAAGGTGTCTATTTATAATGAAAAGTTATATGAATAATAAGTGAATCTTGGGTGAATAAGCAAATAGTCTCAGATGGTAGACAAGGCTGCGAATTCCTCTTAGTATATGGAGTAGGTAGTAGATCACAATAGAGAATTCTAATCCAGGAGCCCCAATGGGTCAGTCCCTATGATGACCATGCCAAAGACAAATGCTAGAAGTTGTCAGGTCCTGCCTGGGGGGTTGATTTGTTACTACTAGAGGGTGCACAATCTAGTGCAGCAGTGCATGGTAGCCAATCAGCTTCTAACTTCAGCTTATTCAATAAAGTTTTGACAATAATACCTGGAAGCTGATTGGTTTCTATGCACCAGAGTTTGCACTCTCCAGTTTTAGTAAATCTCCCCCTCTATGGCATCTGGCTGATGCAAACATCAACAGGCGGCCCATTCAGGGTACAATCAGTGTATATTTCTAACAATAGGACTTAAGAGGTCATGACATTTCTGAGCTGTAGGCAGCCTGCTCTACATGGAGGGGCACTTGTAGGATTTGTAGGAAGACCAAACTATCCAGAGACTTCATTGGATGGGCCTCAGACCGGTCAGCGATGGGCAGAACAGTAGCGATCGGTATTTGTCCAAAGCTAATGTGGGATAAAGAGTTTTACAACTGGCAAACAGTTTAGTCTCAGGCTTAGCTAGCCTCGCAGTCCTGACACTCAGCTCTAATATATGGACCATAAAAGAAGCTAACTAGGCAGCCATTCATCATCTACTGAGCGTGACAAGCAAAGAAAACCACAAACTACACAAAATTTAAAAAAAAAAAAAAAAACTTTGAAAAGTTCTTAAACCTTGCATGCAATTTCACTTTGCTGTGAATTTCTTTTTTGTTTTACTTCTTTAAGTATAAGGCACAGCCAGTTAAGATAAATAAAAAAATATATAAGAATAATAAATGATGTAAAAAAAAAACAGCAAATTGTTACAACTTCCCCCTATCAGACGTATATAGTGTCCCTATAAAACTAGATAAACACCACCTTGCCCACAGTTTATCAGCGATCCTGAATATGACTTCAACTGCCATTAGTGAGTTGGGAAGTACTTATCTAAATATCCTCCATGAGAAAGTACAAGAAAAAAAGGAAGGTAAGTGGAAAGGGGAAGAAAAAAAAAAGAAGATAGTGAAAATAAAAGCAGATACGTGAGTGTAATTGACAGATAAAATAGGAATGTGTGTGATAAGGAGAGCTGGGAGGACACTCAGGGGCTCCATTGTACACCAGGAGGAAGTTGATATTTTTTTGTTGTTGTGTGTTTTGTGTCTGTAGAGACACTGCGACAGATCAGGGGCAGACTGGGAGAAGGGGAATTAGGAGTCCTCATGGACTGTGGCTGGCCTGGGCTCAGTGCTGGAGGGATTGTTTACCGGATTCTGCCACAGGAAACAAAAGGCGCCTGGTCCGGTTCACGAGTCAGCTAGAGGTCAGCAGAGCGCCGCACAGCGAAGGGTTAACCCGGGGAACGCCGACTCAGCACTCTGCCAATCCAATAAATAATACATCAATAATGGATTAATCGTCTGCTGTGTAATATCAAAGCAACTATTCCTTACAGGGACCCCCATACATATCTACATAGAAATTATATATAAATATATATATATATATATATATATATATATATATATATATATATATATATATTGTATTTACACATATTTATATGTCTATCTTTCTCTCAATTTGTTTTGTACATTTTATAATGTTTGTATAATTATAAAAAAAAATGCATTTATATTCGCAGGAAAATAAACATATTTAAATACTTATTTGTAGATCTATAAATTCATAGAAAGCGCATAAACAGACCTATGTAATTACACACACAAATATTAATAAATGCTATCTATCTATCTATCTATCTATCTATCTATCTATCTATCTATCTATCTATCTATCTATCTATCCATTTCTTTCTCCTCCTCTTTCTTCCTCTCTCTCTCTGTCTCTGTCTCTCTCCCCCTTCTCAATTTTCTCTGTCCTTTGTCTCTCTCTCCCTCTCTTTTTCTTTCTCTCTCTCTCTTTCTTTATTTCTCTCCCTCTCTAGTTTTTTTTTTCTCTCGCTCTCTCTATGCTTTCTATCATTCTTTCTTAAGCACCTAAAGGGTTTTTCAATACTTACTTGCAATAAAGGACTATATTTTGCCTTTTCCATCCATCCATCCATCAATCCACCCACCCATCCATTTCTCTTTCTTTCTTTCTTTCTTTCTTTCTTTCTTTCTTTTTCTTTCTTTCTTTCTTTCTTTCTTTATTTCTCTCTCCTTTTCTTTCTCTTTCTCACTAGGCACCCTAAACTTTTTTCAATATTTACAATATAGTTTTCCAGAACCAGAAGACATTCTTATATACTTTTTTTTTCTTTTCTATCCATCCATCCACTCCCCCATCCATCCATTTCTCTCTCTCTCTCGCGCGGTTTCTTTCTTTCTTTCTTTCTTTCTTTCTCTTTCTTTCTTTCTTTCTTTCTTTCTTTCTTTCTTTCTTTCTTTCTTTCTTTCTTTCTTTCTCTTTCTCACTAGGCACCCGAAAGGTTTTACAATATTTACAATATAGTTTTCCAGAAAACCTCCCTATTTACAATATAGTTTTCCAGAACCAGAAGACATTCCTATATACTTTTTTTTTTCTTTTCTATCCATCCATCCATGCATCCACTCCCCCATCCATCCATCTCTCTCTCTCTCTCTCTCTTTCTTTCTTCTCTTTCTTTCTTTCTTTCTTTTTTCTTTCTTTCTTTCTTTCTTTCTTTCTTTCTTTTTTCTTTCTTTCTTTCTTTCTCTTTCTCACTAGGCACCGAAAGATTTTACAATATTTACAATATAGTTTTCCAGAAAACCTCCCTATATACCTTTCTTTATTTACGTTTCATAAACTCACCCCAAGAATAAAATAAATATCTTTCTTTCTCTCTCCTTTTCCTCCTCCTCATACCCAATGTTTTACAATATTCACAATATAGTCCATCAGAATACTTCCCTATACATTTTTTTTCTTTATCCATCAATTTCTCTCTCTTTCTCTCTCTCTCCCCCTCATTCTCTCTCTCTCTCTCTCTCTCTCTCTCTCTCTCTCTCTCTCTCTTTCTTTCTCCTTCTCACATGGGCACCTTAAAGGTTTTACAATAGTCGCAATATAGTCTATCAGACTTCCCCTTATACTTTTTTTTTTCTTATCCATCCATCCCCCCCCCTCTCTCTCTCTCTCTCTCTCTCTCTCTCTCTCCTTATTATCTCTTTATTTATCTCTCCTTTATTTTTCTCTTTCTCGCTAGGCACCCTAGTATTCGCAATATAGTCTATCAGCAGACTTCCCTATATACTTTTTATTGTTTCCTAATCCATCCATCTATCCATCCATCTATCCATTTCACTCTCCCTCTCCCCCTTCTCTCTCTCTTTCTTTTTCCATCTCTTTATTGATAGGCACCCCTAAAAGGTTTTACAATATTTGCAATGAAGACCGAAGCCTTTCCTATACATTTTTTATTTCTCCCTTTTTTTCATAGCTCTTTATTTACATCTCATAAACTCACCCCAAGAATAAAATAAATAAATACATCTCCAGATCCTTGTATGTTAATTATACCATTTGCATAGCCATCCCATGCAAACGCTCGCCTTTATTAATATAATCTGCGCCCAGCACAATTCATCATTTATTTACAACCCTAAAAATATACGATTTTGTAATTCTATTTGCATGAAGTGACATCGCTGGAGATAGAGAAGGCAGAGTATATTTTCCCCCTTCTCCAAGTCATTCCAGGGCTGTACAATATAAAGCAATCTGCGAAGTAATGAAGCGCTATATCATGTGTATTGCAGGCTTGGCATGGCTATGACGCCGGGCGTGTTGAAATAACATGTATGGCAAAACTTTAATTAACAAAGGTAGAAGATATATTTTATTTAGCTTTGCTTTGTTATAAATTCAATTTAGCGAACTGCAGAATGGGATTTGCTCCATGCAAATTATTTACAGGCTCCATTGCCTTTTGAACATTAGTCACATATTAAATTTACACAATAATACCATAAAGGCACTTGGAAGGCAAAGCGTTACGTTTGTAAAGATAAAGCAGCAGTCCTGGCTCAAGCAAGCCAAGCCAGAAAGTGGATTTGACATGTTGACTTGATCTTTTGCGCCGTCTAGCGGATATCTGAGAGAGCTGCATCCCTAAAAAAAAAAAAAAAATGAAATAGAAGAAAACGCACGCAAAATAAATTTTATATTTTAATTATACCCCATGCAAAAAAAAAATAAAAAAAATCTAAACACATTTTTTTTTTTTATAATTGGGTTTTAGGTCCTGATAAATGGCTAATTAATTACCATTTTTGTTTCCTAAACACTGCTCAAACGACAACTAGGTTTTGATGGATTTAACAAGAAGCGCTGATTATGTTCAAGTGTCATTTGAGAGCACTAGAAAATCATGGAAACAAACAAACACATCGCAGAGATCATTAACATGGATAAGGCAGATCATTTCCACAATAAATAAACTCCATGCTTTCTACATTTACCATCGGCACCACAAATGTCATGCACAGACTTTTAATGCACAGCGACTTTTGTAAAAGGGAACATTCACTGGGGTCACGAACTTATACCATGTCACAATGTATATCTTCTGACCAATTATATACACTTGTATATCATTTAATATATAAATAACTGTATATGATGTACTAAATTAGTTATTTAAATCCACAAAATAAATTATCCGAACATCTCATGTTAAAAAAGAAAAATGACTGTTAATTTATTTAATCAGCATATGGATGGATCATTGAGGGTAATATTCACACAAAACTCAACATTTTTAACTCCTAGTTATTCAGAACTCAGATATTTTTTTACTTTCAATAGATTTTTATTTTTTCAAATAAAGAATACAGATAAATTATGACAAAAGGCTGAAATTACATCATCAAAACATTCAACAAACCGGGCATAATGACAGTAACAATGACTCAATTGATTTCAAATTTCCCAACTATGGGTTGATTAAAGGAATCCAGCGAGCTTAATAACAGAGGAAGGGGCGGAAAAAGAGGTGTATATGGTGATCTTGCGCTCAGGGGAAACCTGCCTGTCCCGGACACCCCTAATGGGATCAATCTGTGTCCCAGCCAGGCGCCTCCCAATCCGCCTCCTCCTATAAATTTATTTGATGGGAAATTAGTGGGTTCGAATTTGGCTTCATTGAACCTCTAGCTCATACTAACAAAATAAGATAGGCCTATAGTGTTACCAAATTGCCCATATGAATAACCGGACGAAGAACAAAGAACATTACCTTCTGGTCATACAAACTGTCTTAAAAGAGTAGAAGTAAAAAAAAAGGAGAGAGAAAAGTGGGGGTAAGAAAGAGGGAAAGGAAGGGAAACATGAGCTTAACTAGTACTGAAGGATGCAGGTTGCGTGGGGTGTACCCCAGTCGCCAAAGGTATACCACAGTGGGATGCCATGATCCCCACACGGCTTCAAATTTCTGATTCGTGTTTGAAAGAATGCTGGCCAGTTTTTCCTGCACCATGATCCACGAAATCTTGCGTTTTATTTCTGCAATGGAAACCCTGGGCTGTTTCCAAGCCCTGGCGATGGTAATTTTAGCCCCGAGGAGCATAAATCGGATCAGCTTCTGATTGGGCTTGGATATACCGGAATCCGAGCATTTAGGAGAGCTACAGGAGCCGTTCTGGGGACCGAGCAACCAGTGACTGTACAAATGAGGTTAAAAATCCTCTTCCAGATTGGTCTGATTCTGGGACATTCCCACCAGACATGCACCATCGAGCCCAGGAGCTGACAACCTCTAAAGCAGCTGGGATCTGATGATGGGTAGATGGCCGC
Organism: Rana kukunoris; assembly: GCA_029574335.1. Classification (NCBI taxonomy): domain Eukaryota; kingdom Metazoa; phylum Chordata; class Amphibia; order Anura; family Ranidae; genus Rana; species Rana kukunoris. The sequence goes on from JAJQKJ010001295.1 coordinate 15,909, forward strand.
AAGCCTGGCGGGAGTCATATACCACCTCATAAGGACCTTTAAGTTTGCTTCCATCAGGGAAGTATTCAAGATGCCCTGATAAGAATCAGAACAAGCTGCCTGCCAGGTCTCCAACTCCCACCCTATTTGGAGGTCTGCCTCCCAAGCCGTCATATAGGAAGACTTCTCAGTCGGGCGGGTGAGTGAAGAGTAGATGACAGATATTCCTCCCCTTTGTCCCATGGTCTGCCCGCACCAGAGCTCATAATCTGTAAATTTGGGAGGTAGAGGCCTATCCGTCCATAAAGTGTGTAGGAATTGTGATATTTGTTTGAATCTGAATTTTTCAGTGTCAGGGATGTCCAATTTAGTCACACAGTGGTCTAGTGTAAGAGGGCCTTTGGATGTGAAGAATTGTCCTATGCGGTACAGACCCTTATCCAACCACCAACTGAATGCTTTCCTGTCCATTCCCGGTGGGAAAATCCGGGTTTTGGAATACACTGGCTAGAGGTTGACCTTTCGAAACCAGGGCAGGAAGGTTACGAAATCTATCCCAAAGGGCGTAGGATTGAGAAAGGGAGGGGGACAAAATGGGTGGTCTTCTCTTTTGGGGGCACCAGAGTAAGTGTTCTATGGAGAACCGGGGGACAGCTTGACCCTCTATGTGGACCCAGTCTGGTTTGTCCAGTTTAGAGTAAACTACGGATAGTTGAGCTAGTCTGGCAGCTACGAAGTACTTATATAGGTGCGGTAGTCCTAGTCCTCCTCTTTTCCTATGGTTATATAGCGTGTTTTGGGGGATTCTGTAACCTGACTTGCCCCAAATGAATTTGAGTATTTTGCTTTGTAAAGTCTGCACGTGATCTTTTCTGATGGGAATGGGAAGGGAGCGGAATAGATATAAAATTCTAGGAAGTAAAGTCATCTTTATAGAGTTAATTCTGCCCAGCCAGGAAAGATCATACTTAGCCCAGTTATTCATGTCGGCCGTAAGTTTTTGGTATAGGGGAGGATAGTTATTTGTGTAAAGGGATTCTGTCCGAGCTGTTAAGGAAATCCCTAGATATTTGATAGATGAGGGACACCATTCAAATTTGAATGACTGTTGGAGGAGAGATACTGTAGGAGGTGGAAGGGATACGTTCAAGGCTTGTGATTTGGCATAATTGACTTGGAGACCTGAGAATTTAGAGAATTCCGAAATTACCTTACAAAGGTTTGGTAGGCAAGTAATAGGAGAAGTTAGAAATAGTAGTAAGTCATCGGCAAAGAGCCCACATTTATGAGTTTGATCTCCACATGAAACGCCTCGAATGTCGGGGTTCTGTCGAATGGCTATCGCTAGGGTTTCAATTGCCATCGCGAAAATGATTGGGGAGAGGGGGCATCCCTGTCTGGTACCCCTTGCTATGTCTATTGGAGAAGAGTAGTACCCTTGGATTCGAATTTGGGCCTTTGGTTTAGAATAGAGAGCTTGTATTACACCCATAAATCTTGGGCCAAAGCCCCATCGTTCTAGTAGGGGGAGAAGATATTGCCAGGACACAGAATCAAAGGCCTTCTGCAGATCAAGAGATAGGAGAAAGCCTTTTTGTTTCGGACCTCCGTCCCAGTTGGATTGCAAAATTGAGACAATGTCCACTGCCCTTCTCACTTGATCTGGGCCTTGTCGACCTGGAATAAATCCGACTTGGTCCTTGTGAATATATTTATTAATGAAAGAGGAGATACGGAGAGCTAGAATTTTTGTAAGAATTTTTTAGGTCGTTATTTATCAGAGAGATGGGGCGATAGTTACAGACTTCTTCTGGGTTTTTATCCGGCTTTGGGATAACCGTAATGTATGCTGTATTAAGTTGCGTACCCAGAGGGGTGCCTTGAGTTTTGGAATTAAAAAAGTTTGTCATATGTGGGACTAGGGTATCTGCAAATGACCTGTAATAGAGGGCCGACAGTCCATCTGGGCCTGGGGCCGAGCCCTTTCGGAGGCCCTTGATTACTGTCGCCACCTCTTCAATCGAAAAGGGTGCTTCCAGCCTGTCTCTGTGTTCTACATCTAAGGATGGGATGGGTAGGCTGTCCAAAAAGTTGTCAATCGAAACCCTGGGAATCTGTGGAGGGGCACTATACAGGTCAGAATAGAATGTTTCGAATGCCTCCAGGATCTTTTTAGGGTTGGATGTAGGTTCTTGACCTGCCAAGCGTATTTTGGGTAAGGAGTGAAACCTTGTTTTAGGGGACAATTTGGTCGCTAACAACTGGCCTATTTTTCCTTTTTGGGTGTAAAATTTATTGCCACTCCAGCGGAGAGATCTCTCCGCCTTCGTTGTGAGGGCTAAGTTAAGTTCTAATCTCAGCTTGTCAATATTCTCTAGTAAGGCTAAAGATGGTTTCTTTTTGTGTTGTGCCCTTAGGGTCCTATAAGACTTCTCCAGACGTACAATTTCTGCTTCGTGTTCTCTTTTGATTCGCGTGGAGATCTGAATGATCTTCCCTCTAATAGAGGCTTTATGGGCTGCCCACAGGGTCTCCGCAGAGATATCCTCAACATTGTTAATTGTGAAATATTCTTGAAGGGCTTTATTAATTTCCGTTGTAGTGGTTGGATTGGAAAGAATGGACTCATTTAGCCGCCAATGTCCGTTCCTTGCCATACCTGCTAAAGAGCGGATGGACATGATGACCATAGAATGGTCAGATAGGACTGTGTCTCTGATTTGGGCCTTGATCACTGCCGGAAGTACAAATGAAGGGATTAAAATATGATCGATCCTGGCATAGGTACTATGCGGGTGAGAGTAATGAGTGTAGTCCCTCTTTGAGGGGTTAGACTCCCGCCAAACATCCGTCAACCCCCTGTCATGGAGTAGTTTGGCAATTTTCAGGCTGACCCTAGAGGGTCTAGTAAGTTGAGCGGACAGAGGTCTGGATTTGTCCAAACCCTGGTCAAAAGCCACATTGGAATCCCCCCCCCAAATGACTGTACCTTCCAGAAGTGGGGTTAAAGTGTCCAAGGTTAATTGGAAAAACTTGTCTTGCCCTTTGTTGGGAGAATAGTATGAGACCAGGGAGTATAGATGACCCTCAATTTTACCTTTAACCAGTATAAATCGTCCCTCTGGGTCTTTGAAGTCAGAGAGATACTCAAAGTTACAGGATTTGGAGAAGAAGATTGCGACCCCCTTGGTCTTGTTCTCGGCATTAGCCAAGTAGAAGAGGGGGAAAGTGAGAGTGGACAAATTTGGGACTGTACCGCCCAGGAAAGTGGGTCTCTTGGATCATGAGAATGTCTAGTTTGAGTGATTTGTAGCTATCAAAGATCTTTCGCCTTTTGACTGGGGAGTTCAGGCCTTGAACATTATGTGTGGCTATGTTGAGGGAGCTCTGTACGTGGTCAGCCATGGGGAACTGAAAAGCAACTCTGTCTGTCTCTACCTCCACTCACCCTGAGATGTCTTCTGTCCTCCCAACCTTGCCATTTGTCAGGATGGATGACTGGCAGCCCAGTGGACATTCCTCGATCGTAGGTACTGCAAGCTGAAAAATAATAAATGGTTAGGCTCATGTGGGAAAGATGGGGAATAGAAAAGGAAAGGACAGATTCGAAAGAGAGAAAGAAGTGGTGAAGAAGACTCCCAATCCAACTAAGGAAAAAGAGAAAAAATAAGAAAAAATACATTCTCGGGGAGGGGAGATGCTCCTCGAGAATTTCTACCAAGGTAGATCAAAAAAGGGCTTGCTCCAATTGCGAACAAGCGACCTCGCCCCAGAAACCTTCTGGAGTCTAAGGGAGAGGTGGAGGTACATGGGGCCCACCCCAGCCAGGGCGCCCCTGAAAAATTGGTTACAACAACTATCAAAAAACGAAACCGGAAGGAATTGAGTAATTCTAAACCCAGTTTGGTCGGATCTAAATCCGATCCGGATGTCCCCCCGTCCCCCCCCCAACGGGGATCGAGGAGGAGGGGACCTCAGAAGCAAGGTGGGGACAACCCCCTGCGGAAAAATTAGAATAAATGAAGAGATCTTTTTAGCAGGAGAAATACTGTTGAAATGTCAATTATCCAAAAAGTTGATTCTTCTGATCAGAGAACGTCTAAATCTCAGGCATAGGACCGACCAAAAATCTTGAAAGTTTAAGGAGTATATGACCAATGTGTCAACCGAGATCTGGGTAAGTGGGTCCACTGTCTCTAGCTTTCTTAGATCTCGACCTGGTCCAGAGTAGGGAATTAGGGCTGGTAGGGGTCGGTCTCTTGGAGGTGTTTGGGATGCTATGAGAAGTATCCATGGCGGGTTCTTGCGAGATGAGCTTAAGGCGCTGTAGTAGTCTTTCTCCATCAGGAAAATTTGAGAAGGAGTAGTTTTTCCCTTTATCCGAGAACTTGACCGCAAAGGGGAATGCCCATTTATATTTTATATCCTTTTGGACCAGGACTAGGAGTAGCGGCTTTAATGACCGTCTTCGCTGCATTGTGGAGGGAGAAAGGTCTGCGTATATTTGGACGGGATGACCTTGGCACAAAACACTGGGCACAGAACGTGCTAGTCTCATGACTTCATCCTTTACAGCGTAAAAGTGGGGTTTGGCGATGATGTCCCGCGGTGAGCCGTCCTTTCTGGGTGGTCCCAGGGCTCTGTGGGCTCTATCCAGCTCTAAGCGAACTTGAGGGATGTTTGGAATCAAGTTCTGGATCAAATTTTGTACCGCTGCTGTAGTGTCAGTGATGGATTCGGGCAGTCCCCTGATCCGAAAATTGTATCTCCTGGATCTGCTCTCCAACTCGTCGATCCTGGAAAGGGCCACATCCAATTGCTCCTGTACTGTATGAATATGTTCTGAGTTCTGGTCTGTGGCTGCCACCGTTTGATCAAGCTTGTCTTCTATCGCTTCAATTCTGGTGCCCAGATTCTGGAAATCTGCTTTCAAATCTCCTGTTATTTTGGTAGCAGTCTGAGCGAGTCCCCTATCCAGGAGTTCAGCCAGAGCCTGATATAAGTCAGTCACAGAGAATGCAGACGCTGCTGACAGGGTGCTGACAGAGAATTGAGCAGGCTGGCTCCTTATGTTAGTTCCTATGAGTGGTAGTGCAGAGCCCTCCCTATTTATGCCCTCCATATTACTGCCTGCCAGGGGTTCTGTGGGAATTGTTGAGGGGGACATGTCCTGCTGGTAACTTACTTGGACCAGTGGGGTAAAAGGCAGGGGTACCATATTTGACAAAATCCTTCCCTCAGGCATCTCCTCAGCTCCGTTCTTGTGAGGTGCTGCAGCGGCGGCCATCTTGGATTTTTGCCGTTTTTTTAAATGACTAAAATGCGGCTTTAAAGTGTCCCTTTAAAAAAATTATGATGATAGGGGGGTGCCCTGGTGTCTGGGGAAGCCGTGTGTGGTGATAGTTCCCCTTCCAGCCCGTTTTTGGCTGACTTATGGGCGCCGCTGGTCTGGGGTGGTGAGGAGCTCCCGGCTCAAGCAGCCATCTTCAGAGCTCCGCGCATGCGCCTCAGAACTCAGATATTTTTTATATATATATATATAATTTATTTATGCATACATTGCATATACACATGAATGATGCTAATTAATTATCACTTCAAATACTTTGTCTGATTTTAGTGTGATTGAGTAATCTTCATTGAATTGACTCCTTTGACAGCACCCCCTATATAGTGGTGGACCTTTGTAGTTATTGACGTGTAACATTGATTTGTGACACTTTAAAAGCCACTACTCAATGCAACGAAATGCAAACTTTGTTTTAACTTTCTACCCTTTCCCTTAGGATGTTTTATTCTGTAATCAGTAAGATGACTTTATCAGAATATATGTATTTTTTTTAAACAAACTGTTGACATTAAATGACATCCTTTAGCAGTCATTGCTAAATATGGTGATAATTAATAAATAATAATATATGTTTAAAAAAAAATTCTCAGTGCAGGCCTGTAATTCTCTCTCCTGTCTTTAGGAAATTAAGTCTTTTTTTATTAAGAACACACTGGTCAACATATGCTGGTTTTATGGTATATATATATATATATATATATATATATATATATATATATATATATATATATATATATATATATATATATATATATATATATATATATATATTGTGGCTGATCATTGTATTCTTGTTTCCCAGGTTTGCAATAGTTTTACTCCTTAAACTTTATTTATTTTTTCTTATTTCTTTACGTGTTTTATACCCCAGTAAAGGGGGGTTTCACCAACCCTTTGTCACTATTGCCTGCTAGCCCTCCCCTGGCACTCACCAAATCCTCTGTGGGACTATAGACGCCAGCTCTCCCTCCCTTGTGGCACCGTGCCTGTCAAGCAGCCAGCCTTCCACCAACAAGTTGTAATCTCTTATGAATCTGAAATGTGTGCTTTATGTGCAATAACCCCCTGATTGTAAATCATCATAATAGAATCGCCAGCAGCTTGTGTTGAATAAGGACTTTTTTCTCTCTCTGTCAGTAAACAGTATGTTGCATTTGGCTGCCTTTAACGAAACTGAGTTGAAAGTTATAAAAAAAACTGACACCCTTAAAAAAGTAAGTGGCCTACAATTTATCGTCCTTTTAAAATTAAAACCTTGCATTGTCTTTAAAATTCAAAATCTGTTCCTATTGCCTTGTGATTATTAAAATTAAAATAAAACATTCACTAATCAGTAATGATGTTTTATTTTTAATTTTTAATAATTAAATATTGAATTACATTTAATGCTATCACCTTTTACTTTTTATTGTATTATAATGTTTATAATCTTCTTATCATTAATATTTTACATTATTTGAGTTATGATGCTCATGTATGTTTTTTTATTACAATTAAACATTATTTATCTTAACTATCTAATATATTAATATGCATGCTGTGTTTTTATTTTTTTTTAACATTGATGTGTGTTTTTTACATTTATTTTTAACATGAACGAGATTTATTATTGCAAGGAAAACTTTAACCAGTCCATATTCTTTAATATAAGTGGCATCCATAGCAACCCAAGATTGCATGGTGAAGTTCTCTTAAACTTTTAGGGTGACAAGGTAATTGGAAGGTGTAGATCAGAGAGTGTTTCTGTATTTTTCTCTGTCATTTACACAATACATGCTCTGGGGACAATTTGTTGGCACTCTCTAGATGTCAAAAAGACTTTCCCATCCTAATGAAAATCACTAACAACCAAGGCATTCTAATGGCAATTGTCACATTGTTCAGCAATGGTCATTGTAATGACAGAGAAGACATTTGTCTTATTTCAGGTGTGTTAATGGGATTAGGCGATGGAGGGAATGGTGTGATTGCTGGTTGCAGGTAGTAGCAGGTGCACAGGCAGCACTCAGCCCCAAGGTGGGAAGTGAAGGCCACTCTAGGGCATCACCTATAGCCTCAGCAGCGGGGGCGGGGTCAAGGTAGACAATCAGGAGAGGGATGCAGCTGACACCTCTCAGGGTGCTGTTAATCAGCATCAGGGATGGAACCTCTTCACTTGCAATCATAATATGGGGACATGTGTCCTGGTGTGAACATAAGTGCAGCAAGAAGTATTTTGATCTTTCTGTTCACTGAGACATACAAGGTATCACCTTCTGCATCACATTGGTAAAGTGTTAGTGGAAGAGAGATGTCTCTTGATCTCTTTGGTTAACTCATTGATGGCTGCAAGGAGAGCATATTTCAACAGTCAACTCTATATAGATGCAAACCCAATTTTAAAAATCTCATAACATGTAACATAATGTATACAGTGGGAGAGCTTTACTAAAACTGGTGCACACAGAATCTAACGAGCCATTCATAGTAACTAATCATCTCTTAATAGTTGTATTTAAAGCTTTTTTTTTGGATTAAAATACCAAACATATATACTTATCTTATACTTATACTTATCTGCTCTGTGCATTGTTTTTGTACAGAGCAGCCCAATCCTTTTCTTCTGGGGTTTCCAGCGCTCCAAGCCCCTCCTCTCCATCGGGTGCCCCCACGGAAAGCAATTTTAATGGGTGCACCCATACAGGGGCGGATCCAGAGTCTAATATCGGGAGGGGCACTGCCAAAATATTTTCAGGCAATTTGTAGGTTGGATGCAGCCACGTGGAGAGGAGGACAGGACGGGAGAAGCCAGGTGGAGGGGAAGACAGGGTGGGAGAAGCCAGGTGGAGGGGAGAACAGGGCAGGAGAACCAGGTGGAGGGGAGGACAGGGCGGGAGAAGCCAGGTGGAGGGGAAGACAGGGCGGGAGAAGCAAGGTGGAGGTGAGGACAGGGTGGGCGAAGCCAGGTGGAGGGGATATATATATATAAAATTTACACTTTTTCACTTTCATATTTTTACTTTTATATCTATATTTAAGTGTGTTCCTTCAAACGTGAGTCCAATCTTGTATCTAGGTATCTTTATGACCACATGTGTTAACATTTTCCGATCGGCTTTGGGAGTTCCTCTCACAAATTGGGTTCAACCTGTGGTTGGTCAATGTTTATCACATGTTCTGTAATAGAATCATATATATTTTAAGTGTATTTTCCTTCCATGTTAGCCATGACTAAGCTCTGATTGGAGTGTGAAACGCGTAGGATGTTTGCCCTGTTTTCTGCTTGTTTTGTAGTGCATTTTCATCCATTTTTTATTAAAGACAACCTTATGTTTTTTTTTGGAGTGCGGCTGTCCATCCGCTTTTTCTCTTCTATCAATTGCTTTGTGCATTTCCGGCACCCTTTGTTTCCTGAATTGCTGCTGATCATTCAACACACCCACCTGGAGCGGTTACTCCCTTCCCCAGGTGGAGGGGAGGACAGGGCGGGAGAAGCCAGGTGGAGGTGAGGACATGGTGGGAGAAGACAGGTGGAGAGCAAGACAGGGTGGGAGAAGCCAGGTGGAGGGGAGGACAGGGTGAGCGAAGCCAGGTGGAGAGGAGGACAGGGTGGGAGAAGCCAGGTGGAGAGGAGGACAGGGTGGGAGAAGACAGGGTGGGAGAAGCCAGGTGGAAAGGAGGACAGGGTGGGAGAAGCCAGGTGGAGGGGAGGATAAGGGTGAGAGAAGCCAGGTGGAGGGGAGGACAGGGCGAGAGAAGCCAGGTGGAGGGGAGGACAGGGCGGGAGAAGTTGTGTGGAGGGGAGGACAGGGTAAGAGAAGCCAGGTGGAGGGAAGGACAGGACGAGAGAAGCCAGGTGGAGGAAAGGACAGGGCAGGAGAAGTTAGGTGGAAAGGGGAACAGGGCGGGAGAAGCCAGGTGGAGGGTAGGACAGGGTGAGAGAAGCCAGGTGGGGAGGAGGACAGGGTGGGAGAAGCCAGGTGGAGAGGGGGACAGGGTGGGAGAAGCCAGGTGGAGAGGGGGACAGGGTGGGAGAAGCCAGGTGGAGAGGAGGACAGGGTGGGAGAAGTCAGGTGGAGAGGATGACAGGGTGAGAGAAGCCAGGTGGAGAGCAGTACAGGGTGAGAGAAGCCAGGTAGAGGGGAGAACAGGGTGGGAGAAGCCAGGTGGAGGGGAGAACAGGGTGAGAGAAGCCAGGTGGAGAGGAGGACAGGGTGGGAGAAGCCATGTGGAGGGGAGGACAGGGCGGGAGAAGCCAGGTGGAGGTGAGGACATGGTGGGAGAAGACAGGTGGAGAGGAGGACAGGGTGGGAGAAGCCAGGTGGAGGGGAGGACAGGGTGTGAGAAGCCAGGTGAAGAGGAGGACAGGGCGGAAGAAGTTAGGTGGAGGGGAAGACAGGGTAAGAGAAGCCAGGTGGAGGGGAGGACAGGGCGGGAGAAGTTAGGTGGAGGGGAGGACAGGGCGGGAGAAGCCAGGTGGAGGGTAGGACAGGGTGATAGAAGCCAGGTGGAGAGGAGGACAGGGTGGGAGAAGCCAGGTGGAGAGGAGGACAGGGTGGGAGAAGCCAGGTGGAGAAGAGGACAGGGTGGGAGAAGTCAGGTGGAGAGGATGACAGGGCGAGAGAAGCCAGGTGGAGAGGAGGACAGGGTGAGAGAAGCCAGGTGGAGGGGAGGACAGGGTGGGAGAAGCCAGGTGGAGGAGAGGACAGGGTGAGAGAAACCAGGTGGAGAGGAGGACAGGGTGGGAGAAGCCAGGTGGAGGGGAGGACAGGATGGGAGAAGCCAGGTGGAGGGGAGGACAGGGTGAGAGAAGCCAGGTGGAGAGGAGGTAAGTTCTTACCTTGGAGGATAATAATAGAATCTCTGGCTCCCTCCACCATACAGCCTCATGGTCTCTCTTCTCCTCCTCTCTTCCTCCTCCTGCTCGGCATGCTTGGGGCTGCAGTCCTCTCAAGGAATCATCCTGGGGCCTGCTGGTATCCTAGACTACATGTCCCATAATGCTCTGTTTCTAGTTTCCCAGACATTGGCTCTGAATGTAGTCAATAGGAGCATGCATTGGCAGATGAATTCTCTGCTCGAGAAGGAGAAGGAGGGGTTGAAATCCCCCGCAGCTGCGGCTCTGCCTGTGTCTCTATACAGAGCCTGTCAGTTTCGGCGCCGCTGCCCTGTACTGATGGGAGATCAGCATCAGCACAGCCTGCTCACTATTTTTTTTTTGGGGGGGGGCATGTGTGCTCGCTCCCAAGCCCTGCTGCTGCATCTATTGACACAGACAGAACTTGGCCCCACCCCCAGCTCCCATGTCACAGGATTTGATTGACAGCAGCGCTAGCCAATGTGCACAGGGCCGGTGCTACGACCAGGCAAGCTACGCAGCCACCTAGGGCACCCTGCTGCCTAGGGCACCTATCTGCTGGTGTTCCTACTCTCCTCTCTCTGCAGCAAGCAACTAGGTCTCAGCATCAGCAGGCAGCCACTGCGTCATTCGCACCGCACATAGTGTCAGAGGCGCAGCGACAGCAGCGGCAGCAGAGGACTCAGGACTGTGTCTTTGACCCGCCTCCCGAATAAATGGAAGCAAGCAAACATCCCTGCTGCGTGCCTCTGATCAGTCATCAGTGACCTGTGATTGCTGTCTGTGACATGACCACAGCCTGCCAGCTCTTCCTCTCTGCCTATACGTGATTCACAATCCTGTGTCCCCTGGCCCCGCCCCCCTGTCATAGAGTCCTCTCTCCCTCCTGGCCTGTCCTGAACAATTGATGCAAATCAGTCTGTAGAGCCCCAGACCTGGTGAGTAAAATACAGTCACTGTCTGAGATTGTATTATCACAGATTTGCATGTAAATTTGGTGTATAAAGACCCATGCACCGAGGGTTTCGGGTCACCCCCTGCCCCCCCTGGTAGGCTGCATTGATGAGCACTGGTGAGGCTGCATTGATGGATGCTGGTGAGGCTGCATTTCATGGGTACTGGTGAGGCTGCATTTAATGGGTGCTGGTCATGCTGCGTTGATGGGCCCTGGTGAGGCTGCATTGATAGGCATGGGTGAAGCTGCATTGATGGGCACTGGTGAGGCTGCATTTATAATTGCTGGTGTGGCTGCATTAATAGGTGCTGGTGAGGCTGCATTGATGGGCACTGGTAAGCTGCATTGATGGGTGCTGGTGAGGCTGCATTGATGGGCACTGGTAGGCTGCATTGATGGTTGCTGGTAAGTCTGCCTTGATGGGCGCTGGTAGGCTGCATTTGATGGGCACTGATGAGGCTACATTTGACGGACGATGGTGAGGCTGCATTGATGGACGCTGGTGAAGCTGCATTTGATGGATGCTGGTGAGGCTGCATTTAATGGGTGCTGGTCATGCTGCACTGATGGGCGCTGGTGAGGCTGCATTGATAGGCATGGGTGAGGCTGCATTGATGGGCACTGGTGAGGCTGCATTTATGGGTGCTGGTGTGGCTGCATTAATAGGTGCTGGTGAGGCTGCATTGATGGGCACTGGTAAGCTGCATTGATGGGTGCTGGTGAGGCTGCATTGATGTGCACTGGTAGGCTGCATTGATGGTTGCTGGTAAGTCTGCATTGATGGGCGCTGGTAGGCTGCATTTGATGGGCACTGATGAGGCTACATTTGACGGACGATGGTGAGGCTGCATTTGATGGACGCTGGGGATGCTGCATTTGATGGACGCTGGTGAGGCTGCATTTGATTGGCTCTAGTGGGCTGCATTTGATGGGTGCTTCATTAAAAAAGGTAGGTTATACATGGGCAGGGCAAAGGGGGTGGAGTCAGGGGTGGAGCCAAGGGGGGCAGCAAAATGAGCTTTCTCCTAGGGTGTCAAAAATTCTTGCACCAGCCCTGAATGTGCACATTAGAGGGGTAGAGAAAGGAAGCGCCACATAAGTGCAGTATTAAAGAGGTTCTTTTAATAACACATTGTACAAAACACACTTACAAGAAGGTAAGGAAAGAAGGCTCATCTGTAACATCCTGTAGTCCTCGTCCCGGATCCATGGGCTGCTTAAAAGTAAAGATAGCAGAATGTGTTGGGTCTTCAGGCTTGTCCTGTGGCCATCAGGATGAGACGTGTTCCAGCCTCACGGGTCACGTGACAGGTCACGTGGTTACTTCCAAGGAACACTTCCAGGAGGAGGGTCAGACAGGGAGGACAAAGGCTGATTGGGCCACTGCTCCTTCAATTGGCCTGATCAGGTCTCATCCTGATGGCCACAGGACAAGCCTGAAGACCCAACACATTCTGTACCTGGGGGGGTGGGAGCGTGACATCTTTTCAGATGAACGATTGGCTGACCTCGCCAACCAGGCATTGGTGTGGTTACGCTATATCGATGATATATTCATAGTTTGGACAGGGACTCAGCTTGCCCTGACTTCGTTTGTTAATAAACTTAATATTAACAACTATAACTTGAAATTTACGGTAAACAGCAATCCCCGTAAGATCTCCTTCCTCGATGTTGAAATCTTTATAGATGGTGACAGTTGCTTGGCAACTACTCTATACCGTAAAGAAACGGCAGGAAATACTATCCTACACTCAGCCAGTGCACATGCCATCCCACTAAAACGTAGCATACCCTATGCACAATACCTCAGATTGAGACGTAACTGTACACATGACATGGACTTTAAACACCATGCTAACTTACTAAGGGATCGCCTGCTGGCAAGGGGGTATTCCAAATCCCTCCTACGAAGGGCTTATAATAAAACCATTCAACAATCTAGGAGCTCACTCCTGCATAAAATCAAAACACAGCAGGACCCCTATGGTTCAGTCAAAATTATAACAAAACACTCTGACCAACAAGACCAGCTCAGACAGGTACTCACCAAACATTGGCATATTCTGCGGGAAGATTCTATCCTAAGCAAATATGTTGGCGAACGCCCAACAATAGTCTTTAAACGTTCAACATCCTTGAGGGACCAACTTACTTGTAGTCACTATGTCCCGGCCAGACAAGACCCTCCAGCTGGGAAGGGTATGTTTAAATGTGGGCATTGCGAATTCTGCCGTTATATCACCACAGGTAGTAAATTCATTCTACCTAATGGCGAATTATTACAACCCAAATTTAAAGCTGATTGCGGCACCATGGGTGTTGTTTACCTCATGACTTGTTCATGTGGGATCTACTACGTTGGGAAAACAATTCGCCCATTTCGACAACGAATTAAAGATCACATCTACTATTCGTCCAATGGAAAAATTCTGACACCTGTCAGTCGACATTTGGACCTCTACCACCGTTTCAATACATCATCTGCCTCCTTCTTTGCTCTCGCTGTTATTCAGCGGGACCCGAGAGGAGGCGACTGGGATAAAAAAATCCTGCAAAATGAGACCAAATGGATTGAAAGATTAAACGCTACCCAACCTCCAGGAATCAATGAGCTTCAGACATATAAATCTTTTTTATAACACATTGTCACGTTGGTTACGCCTTAGTGATACTACTAGTATACACTAATATATTAATCAACTGCTTTAGTCAAATAATCTTTTTCTATAGCTCTGCTCCCCCTCTCCGCTGTGCCCATGCTAACAAATATCTAGTAATGCATTAACGTCTGTATTTTCAATCATGAAACGACTTTTGTGAACTGGGATACCCAGTCACAATACAAAATTATTTTGTTTATATTTAACCAACTGTATATTAGTGCACTTTTGTTTTTTTGCACTACTAATGTTGCACTATCAACTGTCTTACTATATTAACTGATGTTTAGGACCTGTTGCCTTGGTGCCCTTTGGGGATTGTTGCGGTATCCTGTGGGGATCCTTTGTTAGGACATGCACGGCCAGGTAACCACATCACAACTTGTTTGTGCTGTGGAAATCTAGGATGTGATGGTGGCTTTGTCTGTGTGTTCTTGCGGCGTTGGTTTATGCCTCAGCTTCTTGCCACGGACCTTGACACGCCCCGCCGACTCTTATTGGTGGAGCGTGTGCCTCCATCCCTCCTTCCTATGACGTTCCTTCCCTAGGCTCACGCCAATGCTGGAGTATTTACCTATGCGCGCTGGGGTTACCATCGCAACGGGCCATGTTTGTGAGACACGCCCCGCCCCACTCTATTGGTGGAGTGCCTCTTTGCCTCCTCCCCTCAATGTTTTACTTCACACCCACCCCATTGGTGCAGCGTCGATTGACGCTGCTAAGCCTGCTGCGTAGGGATTGGTTAGTCAGGACCTGGCCGGGTCACATGATGCGGAAGTCTCAACCGCACATGTGACCGGGATACACATTTATAAGGGGTGGATAAAACTAGCTATAGAGTCTGCCATTTCTAAGCAGGGAATTCAACCAAACGACCTGAGTGGTGAGTAAAAATGATGTTTTAGAAACTGAATGTTACACTCTGCCTAGCTGCAGGCTTCTATAGCATCTTTCTAAGTAGGTGGCTTATTTAAAGCATCATCTATTATACTATATCTCTCTGTTTAGATACACTTCTGAATACACCGCAGCCTTCTACTATTGTTGGTCTACCTACTAATTGGAATTCAGGCTTCAACACTAGGGGATCACCCCCTCTTTGTTATTGATTTAGCTGCTCAAGCTTAATAACCAAAGCAGTTGTTCAGCCCTCTCCACCAACATTCTGCGGTGCACATATTTGGGTATGTATTCCGAACAAAAATATCTGTTTTCCTTTTTTCTTTTTTTCTTTTTTTCATACCCATACTTGAATAACAGAAAACCTGTTGTTCAATACCATTATACAGTTTCCTATTTTTTGTCATATTGTATATATACTTTTTCCTCACCAGAATAAGCCACACCGCTTTAGCCTTATTCGGATCGTTTTTCAATCATCTGGAATCTCCCAAGTTCCAGACAATATTCATCTATACTGTCAAAAATCTTCTCTATGATACCCAACAGTGGGAACGGTAGGCAGCCATTCGATATAAGTACTCTACTATCACACTCAGTGTTCATCACACATGGATTATCCTGCCTTTATATATCTTTGCTGGGCATTCACTATATCTAATTCCACCCCTAACATAGCTCACCTAAATATTATCATTCCACACTGGTTATAATGTGCGAACATACTATCCTAAATGTTCCCACAAAAAACTACTATACATAGGGGTATCCTTTCCTAACAACTCTTTTTCCTGGTGTATCCCTGCATGCCCCCCCTTATGGACCTTTATGGGTACGCCCTTCCCTCTATGACACCATGGCAACCTCGGTCTTCTATGCATCCTTTGTATAGCGCTCTGACGCATAAAGGATATAATTTAATGTTACGCACGAATGTCTGTATATTGTGTTTAAATGTATGTCTGTATATTAATGACGGTCCCTTCCTTTCTCTCTAGAAAAATCATAACTCCTGACGAAGCAACAAATGCGAAACATGTAGAGTTTATGTTTATGTATATCCATATCTACAGTAGTTATCAACCTGTATTGATTTCTACACCGGATCATTCCTTTACAACGACTATTTATTTTCTTTGTTCACTACTTTTATTGTGTGATCAATCATATGTGTCTTTTTAAATGTATTTTTATAACTTTATACTGTAATTTTGAGTGCAATGCCAGAATCCACTTGGTATTGTATCAATAAAACACTTATATTACGTTTATGAGTAGTGCCTATAAAGTCCACTTTCTTTTCTAAACCACAAATTTATCTTTACTTCTAAGCAGCCCATGGATCCGGGACGAGGACTACAGGATGTTACAGATGAGCCTTTTTTCCTTACATTCTTGTAAGTGTGTTTTGTACAATGTGTCATTAAAAGAAATTCTTTAATACTGCACTTAGGTGGCGCTTCCTTTCTCTACCCCTCTTTTGTTTACCACAGAGTCAGCTCTCTGAGGACAGCAGCCGCCATTGAACAACCAAATCACCTGCATTTTTTTTTTGAATATTCATTCTTTATTTCTTTTCATATCATACAAATTTTCAATTGTTCATTTAAAAAACAAGAGGAGACTGTTCATTATAACTATAAACACATAATTTAAACATTGATATACATTGTCATATCATGAATCTTAACTTATATCAGGAGGTGAGTAATCTCTTAGTTAAGGGGGGAACACCCAATCTTCTCGTTCTAGTTGATATTATCGGTTTTACTACTTGGCCCCTCTCCATTTAGCCCTTTCCAGCCAACATTTCTATCTCCTCAGGTGATGCACCCTTTTTTCTCCAGCCATGGCTTCCACATGTCCTCGAAGTCTCTAAGTTTTCCCCTTTTTATATAGACTGCTCATTCTTTACAGAGGGACTCATTGATTGCCTCAATCCATTCACTTACTGCCGGTGGTGAAGTTGCCTGCCACCTCATGGCTATTAGTTTTCTAGCTTGGAATAAGCATCTTAATATTACAACTGTAGTATTTCTTTTCTCCTTCCGTTCCTGCCTAAAACCCAGTACACACAGTGTGGCCTCCATTTCCAGTGAGATTGTAAATATATCTCTCAAGTTGTCAAGCACACCCTTCCAGTACCGAGCCAGCTTTGGGCAGCGCCACACCATGTGTACTAGGTCTCCCTGCCCCTGGCATCTAGGACATTTATCATCTGGTCTTTTGCCGAATTTAAAAAGTCTCTTTGGCGTATAGTAAGCTCTATTTATCAGCATCAGGTGAGAGATTTTCTGGGGGGGTGAAAGTGACACCTTTGATCCCATCTCTAGTATTCTCTTCCACTGTTCTTGTGATATTTCCCCTATATCTTCCTCCCACCTTTCTCTTACTTTGAGTAAATGTGCCCCTGTGTTGATCTTTTTGATTATCTGCGTGTATATTTCAGATATGAGGCCCTTAGTTGGTCCCCCTTTAGCTAACTTTTGAAACAGGAGCATTTTGGTCCACACTAATTTTTGTGTCCTAAACTGGGCTTCAAGAGCGTGACCTACTTGTAAATAGGTAAAGAATGAGTGTTGTGGGACATTAAATTCCACTCTCAGATCCTGAAATTTCCTATAGGTATCGCCCTCATACAGGTGTATCAGCCTTTTTATACCGCATCTTTCCCATTCCCCCACCTTTCCTAAGCGTAGTATTTCTTGTAACTTAGCATTGTTCCACAGGGGAGTATACTCAGTAAATCCAGTGTAGCCCATTAGCCTCTTAACTTTTTCCCATATTTTAATTATCATTTTAATTGTTGGAGTCCTATATCTAAAGGAGTTTGCTTCTAGTAGTTTAATAACCGAGTCATGTGGGGCCCCACTCAGCATTACTCTCCCACTAGAGGTCTCCCCTCCCCGGGTGTTAAATCCCATTAGTTGTTGCAATTGTGCTGATAGATAATAAGCCTCAGGATGGGGGACAGCCAGTCCCCCTTCCAATACTGGAAGCTGCAGTTTGCATAATCGAATCCTGGGTTGTCCCCCTTTCCATATTAGTTCTCTAAAAAGCGTTTCAATTTTATTGAACCATTTTCTACCAATCCAGACCGGGCTATTATGCATTATATACAGCAGCTGTGGCTGCCAGATCATCTTGATTAAGCTACATCTGCCAGCCACTGATAACGGGAGACGTTTCCAGATACCAATTTTTTGTTTAAATTTAACCAGTAGTGGGGTAAGGTTTTTATCTATGTATTGTTTGGGGTCTTTCGTTACTCGTATCCCTAGATATTTCATTGTATCCACTACCTTCACTTGTGGTATTCCCACTAACCCAGCTTCTCCAATTGGATCTACCGGTAGTAGCTCTGATTTTCCCCAATTTATTTCCAATCCCGTGAAGCTACCGAATTCCTCCACTATGCTCATTGCTCGTACCAGGGAATGTTCCGTGTCGTCTGCATTTTTAACCATTGAACTGCCTGTTACTATTACTTCTAATGGACTAATCACTATACCCCTACCATACATGTACTTTGTATCTGCGCTGACAGTTACCTTTCCTACTGAATGTGCACATTGCTTGTGTACATCGCTGGATCGAATCGGGCTCAGGTAAGAAAAAGGGGGATCTGGGGAGGGGGAACTGCAGCACAGAAGGTTTTTTATCTAAAGCTGAGCTCCACCCAAAAGTGTAAGCCTCCTCCCACCATCTGCCAGGCATGGACTGGCCATAGGGACTACAGGGAGTTTCCCGGTGGGCCGATGGCTCAGTGGGCCGGTTTCAGTGACAGCCTGTCAAAGTAATGGCTGCGCAGCTCAACCTCCACTTCATGCAGTGATGTGAGAAGAATGAGGAAAATATAGAGGAGAATAAGTGAAATAATAAAAGAGGTGAGTGAGGACTCCTTTATGTTATGCTACTTATGTTTTTTTGCACAATTGTGTATAGTTTATATACTGTTTTTTTTCTTGTTTGCAAACATAAAGTGGGCCGGTCTGGATAAAGTCCAGGGCCAAATTTTGGTCTCAGTCCATCCCTGCCATCTGCTGCCACATTTGGCACCTTTCGGGAGAGGGGGTACTTGGTTTTGACAGGTAGCTGCTGCCACTATTGGATGACTTCGCTGTGGCAAACTCATCTGAAAGATTGGTCCCCTCCTCCTTCCCTTCAATGCCGAGCCATTCACAAAGTGCAGCGTGCTTTGCACATGCATAGTAGGGAACTGGATGTGAAGCCTCAAAGCTTCACTGCTGGTTTCCCTTACCAGAGATGCTGGTGGCAGCACCCAAGAGCTGATTTAAAATACGGTTCGGGTGAAGACACCACTGGATTCGTGGACAGGTAAGTGTCCTAATATTAAAGCGGAGCTCCAGCCACGGTAAAAAAATTTTTTAAAGTCAGCAGCTACTAACAGTGTAGCTGCTGACTTTAAATAAAGACACTTACCTGTCCTAGGCGCCCACGCTGATGGGCCCCCCGATGCCGGTCCCACGATCGCTCCGGGTCCCGCGCCGCCATTCACACTATGGGAAACAGGCAGTGAAGCCGTACGGCTTCACTGCCCGTTTCCTATTGCGCCTCCGCGAGTCTCACGCTGGCTTGTGAATGGGCGCGCTGCTCTCTGAGAACACACACAGTTCCCAGGAAGCAGCGCGCCCATTCACAAGGAGAAGAAGAAGAAAACACACTGCGGATTAGGAAGAGGCAGATTACGGACTTCCGCATAGCAACAGCTATTTCGGGTGAGTATTTTTTTTTTTTTTTTCAGGTTTTTATTTTTTATTTTTTTCAAACAACATTGTAAAATGTTGTTATACTGGATGGAGCTCCGCTTTAAGTCAGCAGCTACAGTATTTGTAGCTGCTGACTCTTATTTTTTTCTTAAGGAGCCTGGAGTTTCAATTTAATGCATTGAATGCATTAGGAGGGAAAAAACTTGAGGGTTTACAAGCCCTTTAAGGCAAGCACTTTCAGCTTGATTAATTCAGCTTTGACAATAAAAAATAAAAGCTGATTGGTTACTATGCACAGCTGCACCATATTCTGCAGGCACCCGTTTTAGCAAATCTCTCCCAATATGTAATTTCAAAAGTCATCTTTAGAGGAACTTCAGACATTTTAACTACTTGACTCTGGAAGGTTTACCCCCTTCATGAACAGGCCATTTTTTTTGCGATAGGGCACTGTGTTACTTTAACTGACAATTGCGTGGTCATGCATTGCCGCACCCAAATTACATTTATGTCCTTTTTTTCCCCCCAAATAAAGCTTTCGTTTGGTGGTATTTGATCACCTCTGTCGTTTTTCTTTTTTTGCGCTATAAATAACAAAAAGGCCAAACTGTTTTGAAAAAAAAAAACAATTATTTAAATTTTTGCTACAAATCATATCCAATAAAAAATTGAAAAAAATCTAATTTCTTCATAAATTTAAGCCAATATGTATCCTGATACATATGTTTGGTAACACAAATTTGAATAAGCATATTTTGAGCAATAGTGTCTACAAACGATGGTCAATTTGATCATTTTTTTATACATATATATATACTAGTAATGGCGGCGATCAAGTGACTTATAGCGGCACTGTGATTTTGCAGTGGACAATCGGACACTAACTGACACTTTTGACACTGAAACTAGTGACACCAATATAGTGATCAGTACTAACAATATTCACTGTAATATTGACACTGAGAAGGGGGTTAAACATCTAGGGTGATCAAAGGGTTAACTGTGTGCCTAGCCAGTGTACTGTGTTGGGTGTTTTTACCAAGGGAAGTGATGGATTTTATTCCAGGGCAAAACAAAATCCATCACCCCCTGTCAGAACAAAGCTGTACCTTGTTTACATAGGCAGAGCTTTGTTCTGTGTCTGTGCCTGATGATCGGCGGGTGCCAGCAGACATCCAGGGCCATGCACCCACAGATTGGCTTTTTCTGTGAGTAATTACATCAGAAGCGGCCCTCCGGTGGCGTGTGCGCAATCCCTAGGTGTAAATGAAGATTCACCTATATATATATGTGATTCTGTGCAGGAGGGCTGCCCTGTAGCAGTACATTTGCTATGAGGTGGTCTGGAACTGGTAAAAATATAAACTCAGAGGCTGCAAAAACTGTAGCTGGTGACTTCTAAAAAACAGGTACTTACCAGTCCATGGAGCCCAGGGCCACAGCCAATTCTTCTCACCTCTGTGCCACCATCTTGGATTTGGGAGATGGCTGTGACCTTCTGATGAATCACAGCTGGTTCCCCACTGCACAAGATCACATGCGGGGCAGGGAGACAGGTCCTTCAGGCTCCTGGGATGAAAATTATATATGATTAGAAGGTGCCTGTAATGCAGTGTTTCTCAACTCCAGTCCTCTAGCCCCCCCAACAGGTCATGTTTTCAGGATTTCCCTCAGATGAAAAGGCTGTGGGAATTAAAAATGGCCCATACACACGATCCGAATATCGGACGAAAACGATCGTCCAATGATGGATCGTACGATTTTCGGATCGTGTGTACACTACTTTCGACAGCTGATCACGACCGTTCATCCGATTAAATTCGATTGGACAAGCACGAAAATTTTTCTCGTCCTATGTCCGATCGTCCGATTTTCGTTTAGTCAGTACAGCCGTCGTCCGACAATACAATACAAATACATTACAACACGTGACATCACTTCCGATCGTTTTTTTCTATCGTACGAGAATTTTCGTGAGTTTAAAAACCTATTTTATTTTACTCGCGATTATTAAGCGAAAAAAGTCGTACGATCCGTCGGCCAATATTCGGATCGTGTGTATGGGCCATAAGGCAGTGAAACTGATCAAATCACCTGTGCAAAATAATGGAAATCCTGAAAACCTGACCTGTTGGGGGGCCTTGAGGACTGGAGTTGAGAAACACTGCTGTAATGGATCCTCGTCACACTCCGCCTGAGTGCTTCCGTCAGTACATTTCTTCCTCCAATCTGGGCCTTAAGAAACCAGGTTTTCCAGCCAAATATTGTAACCAAGATCGAGACGAGACTAGATCAGTAACTCAGCTTTAACATGAACCTTGGATCCAAGTGGAGGTTTGGATGTCCCAGACTGCAGGAAGCATCCCACTGCTTGCCACCAATATAACGCCAAACCTAAAATATAGATGGTGTGTCATCACAAATTTAAAAAGAACACAAAACCATGGAAAATACAACACTAGTAGGGCTACCTCATTCAAATTCATTGAAATTTATTGAAAGCAGTAAAAAATAAAAAGGAATTCAAAAAGATTTTAAAAATGTATCAATGCAAAGAAAACATCTGAGCATACATCATTGTCCCCAACAATCCCCTCCCAACCCCCACATAAAACACACAACACCACTTGCAAAAAGGACTCTGTGAATGGATGCTTTCCAAATGTGTAACACCCAAATATCCGGTAGACAGAAGGCACCACCGGGATGCCTTTTATATTTTTTTACTAGACATAGGCACTGACGAAAAATGTATTTGTTTTCATTTTTGTTTCATTCGTTTTTTTGGGGGAGGGAAATTAGAAAATTAGAAAATTTGCAAATTCAAAAATTTGGAATTAGAAAATTCTAAATTTGAAAAAATGTGAAAATTCTGAATATGAAAAAATGTGAAAATTCTGAATTTGAATAAATTTGAAAATTCGGAATTTAAAAAAAATTGAAAATTCCGAATTAAAAAAAAATGAAAATTCAGAATTTGAAAAAAGGTGAAAATTTGGAATTTGAAAAAAATCAAAAATTTCGAATTTGAAAAAATTCGAAAATTGGGAAATCAAAAATTTGGAAATTCAAAAATCTAAAAAATTCTAAAAATACAAAAATCCCAAAATAACTTATTAACTAATAATAATAACTAACTATTAAATTTTAGGTATTGGAATTACCTTTCAAATTTGGCTGCTAGTGAACGTAACAAATACAAATTTACCTAAAGTTACGAATTCTCCGAAATAACGAATGCCGCATCTAAACAATGTAGGAATGTATCAAATTAATAATAAATAATAGTAAGAAGTTTTTATTATAATTTTTGTTATTTATTATTATTCATTCGTTACGTTCACTAACAGCCAATTTGAAAGGAAATTCCAAAACGTATAAGTTTATAGTTAGTAATAGTTAAGTTACTATTAGTTAGTTATTTCAGATTTTAGAATTTTAGAATTTTCAAGTTTTCATTCTTATTTTGGTATTTTCCAATTTACGAATTGAATTTTGACGTTTTTGGAGTTTCAGATTTTTCAAATTTCTTAAAATTAGAATTTGTTGAAATATCCTTAAAAAAACTAATTCATAAATAAACAAATTTAATGTGTTTTTTACTGTTTTCAAAAATGTGCATTAGGTACCCCTAGTGGTGTCGTGTTTTCCACGGTTTTCCATGGTTTCCATGGTCCTGGTATGTTTTACGTGTTACTAGAGGCTGCGATCTGTAAAAAGGGTTGGTCAAGGCAAAATCATCTTTGCCTAAGCAAAAACTGGGGAAACCAGGACTGACAAAAGATATGATACTTGTTCCACCCTAATGATATTTGTTTATGCAGAAAACCTTCATAGTTACAGGCTGCAGCGAAGGAAAGAATGACCTATATGTCACTTTTTTATTTTTTAATTTTCATATTAGAAAATATACAGCCAACAAAAAAGCCAGTAGCAGTATTAACAATTGAATACAGGTTTGACATAGAGGTGAACTTCTTGTTATAAGGTGTCTGTACACCTAACAATTTAATTTAACGATTATTTACAGAAAAGGCTGTGATCATCAATCCATTTGGAACAAAACTGATCACTTTCATTGAAATTCTGCTGATTTTTCTGGAGAGAAAATCTAATTATAGGAAAGTAGATATATTGATATGATTTCTGAAGAAGTGTTAAACCCTTAGGGCCAGATTTACAGAGCGATTACGCCTGCGCAACAGGAGATGCGCGTGCGTAAGTCTAAATGTGCGCGTGCGTTTCGATGCACGGCATCCCCAAAACGAGATACGCAAGAAATCTACTTTTTTTGGTCCAGCGTAATTTCGTTAGACAGGCGCATCCATCCGCGCAAAACTGCGCTAGACAGACCATTGATTTGCTAGTCAAATATGCTAATGAGGGACTTACGGGGATCCACAAAAGAACGTTGGGGCAGCGCAGCCTACGCAGTGTGCGCAACAGCAAAATGTCCTGTCTAAAATTAGAGCATATAAAAGCTGGTCTAAAAAGAGAAAAAAAGTCTACATGTTAGATAAAGCAACACTGTTAGTGAGGAGCTCAGCAGTCACACGTGTTGCACAACAATCTGTATGCCAACATGCCAGGGGCATCGTCGCGCCTAGCTATACTACTGACTTTAGATGAACAAAGAAGGAGGAGGGCACTGAGGATGGCACGGAGGAGGGCACGGGAGAGGATATACCGCACACGCATAGACCTGTTTGGCATGAGTGATTCTGAGGTGTATCGCATCTTCAGATTCACCCCTCATGCCATCATGGAATTAACCACAACCCTGCAGGAGGACATCACCAGCCCAACACAATGCTCACATGCAGTGCAGCCACTGGTCAAGGTCATGGCAACACTCCATGTCCTTGCCAGTGGCTCTTTTCAGCGTACAAGTGGAGCGGTGGCTGGGATGTCACAATCCTCCATGAACAGATATGTGCACCAGGTTGTCCCTGCAATCCTCAGACGCATGGCCAACCAAATCATCAAACACACCACTGAGGAGCTGCGGCTGAAGGCAATGACAGATTTCTACAGAATTGCCAGATTCCCACGCACCATCGGGGCCATTGATTGCACACATGTGGCACTCCAGCCCCCCCAGGAGACAGAGCACATGTACCGCAATCGGAAGCATTGGCACTCCATCAACGTACAGGTGATAGTCGATGCCCAAGGCCTCATATGGCACGTCCGTGCCAAACACCCAGGGTCCAGCCATGACAGCTACATCTACAATCAAAGCCACATCCGAATGGAATTCGATCAGAACGTGTATGGGGACACCTGGCTGGCTGGTGAGTGACATGGGTGGCAGGCATGACTGTCCCCCCCCCATGATGCACACATCACAAGGGGCACATGCATGACTAACATCCTCCTGTCTTTTCCCTTACAGGTGACTCTGCATATCCACTGGGACCCCATCTCATGACTCCTATCCGGAACCCCCAAACCCCAGGAGAGGAAAGATACAATCAAGCACATGCCCAAACACGTGCAGTGGTGGAGCGCACCTTTGGCCTCCTGAAGTCACGTTTCCGATGCCTGGATAAGTCTGGGGGTACCCTCTTGTATTCCCCAAACTTTGTGTGCCATATCATCGGTGCATGTTGCATGCTGCACAACTTCGCAGTAAGAAAGGGCCTGCAGATTGACCTACGTGATGACCTGACCCCTGAACCAGACAATCCCCCCCTAACAGAGGGTCCCCCGTCTTCTGAGGGAAGAGCAGCCAGGAGACATCTCACATTGGGCATCTTTGCACGTTAAACAAACACATTAATCATGGCACAATGAGAATGCATGCATGCACACCACTGTGGTCCCTAGCACACACACCCCACATCCTCATCAAATTGGATTGGCACCAGTCCACCATGCAGGACTTGTGAGCAGCAACGCCACGCCAAGGCTCCAATTATGTCACTGTACATTCATACACCATTCACACGGACCTGGGGATCACTTCTCCCTGGTCCTGGTAAACCCTTCTCCACCAAAATTGAGGGTGACAGCCCTTTTCCGGCAGGAATGTCACCCCCACATTCAAACAGCATTCACAACCCAAAAAAAAATTAAAAATGACCAGCAAAATAAAAAAATTTCCAGCAAAAAAAAAGGGGAGAAAAAAAATTAGTGCCCTTGACATGAGCCACGCCTGGGGCGCCCCGGCCACGGCCCCGGCTCCTCAGGGGAGACTCATGGGAGGGACAAAACTGGGGAAGGAGGAGCAGCCCCTGATCTCTGCCCACCTGGCGGCCTGCCCTCCAAGGCCACAGCTATTCTGTCCAGGGCACCACCTAGGTGAGGGCCCTCACATCCTGCCCAACGCCTGCTGATGTAGTCTGCAGGTCATTAAGGCAGTTTGTGAAAGCCCGGGAGTGGCAGTCCAGGTTCTCCAGCGTATCCTTGATGGAGGACAGGCTCTCCTCCATCCGCACCAATGTCTGGCTGACCTGTCCCAGATGGCGGGTCTGGAGGAACTGGTCCCTTCTCAGAGTGGCGGGCAGGAGATCGGCCACCCCCCTGGTCTTCTGGGTCGCCTTCCTGCCTCCAGCTGATGCTTGTGGCCGGGGAGAAGGGGAGGCCCTTGGGAGAGGAGCCATGTTGGGGGAGGAGGGGGGGCTCCCCCTTAGGGAGGGCTGGCTGCTGCCAGCCAGAGGGGAAGAGTCATCCAAAAACAATAGTCCAGTGCCTGACATGGACTCCTCCTCAAACTCCTCCTCCTCAACCTCCTCCTCCTCCTCTTTAACCTCCTCCGCAGACTCCGGCCTTGTCGGGGGGGCCTCATTAGGCTGCTGTCCTGGGGATGGTGCAGTCAGGCCAGATGGCCCTGCACCCTCCTGCACATCTGTGGATAACACAAAACATTCACAGGTTGGAGGATCCACACACTTGCCACATATTCCCTTTCACCCCCTCCCCCACACATGCTACACACCTGATATAAAAAAAAAAACTTACCTGGCACCACGGGCTCCGGACTTGAGTCAAAGCCGGGCAGGCCCTCCACTTCATGCCGATGAAAGGTCAGGGCCACCGCACGCTCCTCCGCTGTCAGCCTAACACGGCATGGTGGGCCCCCTCCTGTGCCCCTGGCATGGACAAGCATTTTGGCCAGCTTCTTTTTGACCAGACGCCGGAGGTCATTAATCTTTTTGTCAATCCCAGACCGGTTCCGTGTCTCCCCTCCCCCGCTGAATTCACCTGGTCAGTGATGATGTCCAAAATCTCCCTCCTCCTGGCCGGGGTGGTGTTGGCACTGTCCGGGCCGTGGAGGAAACGCCCATAATCGCTAATGGCCCGGGCAAGAATTTGTTTCTCCCCCAAAGTGAAATTTAGTTTTCGCTTTCTCTCTGTCATACTCATACAAAAACTCACTCCCAGTCAACAAAAATCAGTCACAAAAAAAAGCACAACCAATCAAGCAAGAACACACACAAAGAGAAAACTAACACCCAAAAAATCACACAAATCAGTCACAAAAACAAACAGCAACAATTAAGCAAGAAAACAAACACGCAGAAATATATCAAACAAACAGTCTCTCAAACACTTATCAAAAAACACTTTCAAAGATCTACTAACAAACACTTGATCACACAGAACACTAATCTGACAAATACAAAACACAACGCAACGAACAACGGGACAAAAGCACTTTGTTAAAAAGGAAGGGACAAAGGGATGTACTTTTGCAATGGAAGTGCGTTTGTTTCTGTCTATTTATGCTGTCTGCGTAGTCCCTAGTCCATTTCCAATTTCACTGATTGCGCCGTTCCCTTGTTGTGAGCATGCGCAGAGAGGTGCTGACCATGGTCTCCTTCAAGCGCGCATGCGTGAGCCGGCCGGCCCTTCATTTGCATGGGGTCACGGCTCATTTCAATGTAACACGCCCACGTCCTTCCCAATTTGTATTACTCCGCCTTACGCCTCTGAAATAACGTTACGCATGCGCAATTTTCTGCGCAAAAGCTACGAGAATAGGGTGATTACGCGGCTACATTGTGCAAGTCTAACGTAAAGGCGGTGCGCTACGCCGGTCCAATAATGCGCAGATGTACCTGAATCTGGCCCTTAGGGTTTTATTAGTTGAACACATTAAGCACAATAATAAAGAAAAAAAAACATTCCCCAGTAGAATACTTGGTAAAATTCTATCCTTAGCACTTATAGTTGAAAATGTTCAATGTTGCTGTCTCCTGCTCTCTCAGTGTTGTTTCCCTGAATGTCCAGTCTTCACAGGAAAGAGTTAACAGTGGACAGTGTAGTCTTCAGGCCCTCCACTTCATGCCGATGAAAGGTCAGGGCCACCGCACGCTCCTCCGCTGTCAGCCTAACACGGCATGGTGGGCCCCCTCCTGTGCCCCTGGCATGGACAAGCATTTTGGCCAGCTTCTTTTTGACCAGACGCCGGAGGTCATTAATCTTTTTGTCAATCCCAGACCGGTTCCGTGTCTCCCCTCCCCCGCTGAATTCACCTGGTCAGTGATGATGTCCAAAATCTCCCTCCTCCTGGCCGGGGTGGTGTTGGCACTGTCCGGGCCGTGGAGGAAACGCCCATAATCGCTAATGGCCCGGGCAAGAATTTGTTTCTCCCCCAAAGTGAAATTTAGTTTTCGCTTTCTCTCTGTCATACTCATACAAAAACTCACTCCCAGTCAACAAAAATCAGTCACAAAAAAAAGCACAACCAATCAAGCAAGAACACACACAAAGAGAAAACTAACACCCAAAAAATCACACAAATCAGTCACAAAAACAAACAGCAACAATTAAGCAAGAAAACAAACAAGCAGAAATATATCAAACAAACAGTCTCTCAAACACTTATCAAAAAACACTTTCAAAGATCTACTAACAAACACTTGATCACACAGAACACTAATCTGACAAATACAAAACACAACGCAACGAACAACGGGACAAAAGCACTTTGTTAAAAAGGAAGGGACAAAGGGAATGTACTTTTGCAATGGAAGTGCGTTTGTTTCTGTCTATTTATGCTGTCTGCGTAGTCCCTAGTCCATTTCCAATTTCACTGATTGCGCCGTTCCCTTGTTGTGAGCATGCGCAGAGAGGTGCTGACCATGGTCTCCTTCAAGCGCGCATGCGTGAGCCGGCCGGCCCTTCATTTGCATGGGGTCACGGCTCATTTCAATGTAACACGCCCACGTCCTTCCCAATTTGTATTACTCCGCCTTACGCCTCTGAAATAACGTTACGCATGCGCAATTTTCTGCGCAAAAGCTACGAGAATAGGGTGATTACGCGGCTACATTGTGCAAGTCTAACGTAAAGGCGGTGCGCTACGCCGGTCCAATAATGCGCAGATGTACCTGAATCTGGCCCTTAGGGTTTTATTAGTTGAACACATTAAGCACAATAATAAAGAAAAAAAAAACATTCCCCAGTAGAATACTTGGTAAAATTCTATCCTTAGCACTTATAGTTGAAAATGTTCAATGTTGCTGTCTCCTGCTCTCTCAGTGTTGTTTCCCTGAATGTCCAGTCTTCACAGGAAAGAGTTAACAGTGGACAGTGTAGTCTTCAGCCAGTCTGTAATATGAGGAGAAGGGAGGACAAGAGGAGTGCCTTGCCACCCTAGTCTTTGGTGCTGTGTTTTTCCATTGATGCACACAGTGTAGGGAGACATGCCGCTAATGCCTACATTCAAGGGTGTCTCCATAGTATGCTGCTAGAAAAAGGAGTCACCCGAAAACGAAAATCTTAGCCAGTGGCCATGGCACCAGCACAAACTGGAATATATGCTGAAAGGGCTTTAAAAACTGGGAGTTTAATAGAACTTTCAGAGCACAGTGCGTCACATGATCTTTTTGATCTTTCGATTGTACCCCCCCCCCCCAACACTGTTTATCATCATCTGAAAGCCTACTGTATAAAAATGCTTATCAGTCACCGCTGGAGTGCATGCATGTAGACAGAAAGGGGCTGCAAAGAGGCTGCAGGAGATCAGCAGCACTGAAATACAATAAAGGATAAAAAGAGATTTAAACAAATATTTTATTGAAACCACAAGCAATCACAGTGTAAAAACAACAGCAAAAAAAATATTACCTCCCAGAATAGTACAATATCACTATGGTGAAGCTGAACTACTCTGATAAGAGTATGTAATAATAATAATATAAAAAAAATGTATATATATATATATTTTTTTTTACATATTGTCAAGAGGTCAGTATACCGATCACCACCACGCCAATCAAAGTTGTGAAAACAAATACACATTTTATTTAATTGATTTATTGTGCAAAGAATGATGACATAAAATCACAACTTCAAAAAACTTGCCTTGCCTCTTACTAAATACCTTGGACTGTCTACTTTCCAAAAAGGGGTAATTTTGGGGATATATGTACTGTCCTGTCATTTTGGGGCCTCAAGAAATAAGATAGACCATCAGTAAAATTTTCAAATCTATTTACCATAGTTTGTTGACTCTATGGGCCAGATTCACATACACTTAATATTGCGCTGCGTAATTGAAATACTCTACGCTGCCGTATTTTACCAGGCTCTACAACGAATTCTGGTAGATTTTTGCCCGTACGCTACGGCGGCGTAGTTTATTTCTCGCTGCGTAATCAAAATACGAGATTAGGGGGCGTGAAGCATTTAAATTAAGCGCGTCCCCGCGGCGATCGAACTGCGCATGCTCCGTTCAGAAATTTCCCGCCGTGCATTGCGCGTCGTTACGTCATTCGTTGTTTGAGTAGTGTCGTTTACGAACATTCCTATTCCTGGACGACTTACGTCAAAAAAAATAAAAGACGTCGGAAAACGTAGAAATTCGACGTGGGAACGACGGCCATACTTAACATGGGCTGTCTAATATTAGAGCAGCAAAAAGCTGGTATAGTGTTACGCAAAAAAAAAGATGACTAAAGGTGCCGTAAGAGATTGCGAATGAAGATCGTAATTTCGGGGATCGCCGGCAAAAGCTCATTTGCATACCCAGACGCGGAAAACGACGGGAAGTCCACCCAGTGGCCGCAATTTTATTGCATCGTAGATCCGAAGGCGTATGAACACGTAATCCAGTCGAATTGAAGCCCGCAGCCGTCTATTCATGGTTTGAGGTTTTCAACTAGCTAGAAAACGCGCATAATTGGAAATTACTCCAGTCTAACACCAGTTAGACAGGCGTAATGGCTCTCTGAATCTGGGCCTATAACTTTTAAGAAGAGTTATTACACCAATTTAGGTCATTTTTACCAAAGAACTGTGGCAGATTTTGAGGAAAGATTGTTTGAAAAATTGTATAAACCAGAAAAAAACATCCCCCAGTGGTGATTAAATACCACCAAACAGTGGCGGCTCCTCCATTAGTGGCGCATGGGCTTGGACCCCCCCCCCCATCCATGCGTCTGATCTACATGCATCAGCTTCCAGGTTTTATTATCAAAGGTTAATTGAACAAGCTGAAGTTAGAAGCTGATTGGCTACGGTGCACACCTGCACCAGATTCTGTGCACTCCAGTTTTAGTAAATCAACCCCATTGTGTTGTGATTGTATGTGGTTAGTGCCTATAATGAAAGTATTAGGTATTTGAATACCCTTTTTTTTCGTGTGCCTTTATTTATGTTGTTCTCAATGTTTACATGCAGACCAGCTGTCCAGCAAACAGTGACACGCTAAAATTACATGTGCAGCAGTCTCTACAGTGGATCACGTTTCAGAGGTCAGTAAAGCAGCGGCTTGCAGGCATTCAGGAGGGAATACTGCCGCCTGAATGTTTTTTTTTTCTTTGGCTGTTCTTTTGCCAAAGTGGTATTTTGAATGGGAATGCCATGCTGCCACCACGAACCAAATAGAATGTAGGCAGGGAGATATCAATCGAGGACACCACATCCCATAATGTGTAATAAATGGAAAAGTGGGGAAAGGTGGGGTAACAAACCCCGGGACTTTAAACGGTGTCCAAATAAATGAATGAACAAATGTTAAGAAAATATACAAAATGTATTACAATTTAAACATACAAGGATTGACATAACAATGTTTAGAATAAAATAACCAATTGATGGTCCATAACGAACCGATGTGGCTCACACTAAGGGCCACTGAAGTCCCTATGCTTGACTGTTGCCCAACATGTTTCGCCCAGGGCCGGGCTTCATCAGGGGCTTAGTACAGGGGGAGAAACTACAAAATAATAAAAAAAAAGAGAAACACATTGATTAAACAATAAAGCCAATTGCTCATTGGAAGGGACTGGATTGCAAAATCCGGTCCAAAAAACATGATTATATAGCACACAAAAGTACATAAAGCAGTAAACGTTTTTAACACAAAAACGATAAATGACGGGAATGTGAATGGTGTTAGCAACAATAACATGCATATAATTTGCATAATAGCAATAAAACAAGACGAACACCACTCACCCTCAGAGATCGGCTAAAATCCAGACCCACAGCAACCAATTATGAATATAATTGATATCAAATGGAAGAGAGATAATAAATATAATTCCTAACTGATTCGCCAAGGAAAGAGGGGGGGGAAAGAAATAAACCCTCAGGTTGGTCCTGTGCCCACAGATGATCAAGCTGCAGTAAGAAAAAGGGAGGTAATGTTAAGTTCGAAAAAATTATTGTTAAATATGCTAGATTAAGTAAATTAAAAAGTAACTGGAGGAGCAAATGCATTCATCATGGGAGTGACCCCCAGACGCATGGATAGTTTCCCCCTGTGTTAATAACATACCTAACTGGTGTGTGCTGGTGGGGTCACGAATAGTTAATGGTTGAAGACAGAGAGAAAGAAGCCAAAAATCACTGAAGCCTCCACAGTCCTCAATGTCTATAGTTTAGATTAGTCAGAGCCCACAATAATGTTTGGCTTGTAATCTGTGGCACATTCCCATTGACAGCAATGGGTAAGTTTGACAGGCAGTGCCCCTTCCATCTGTATGTTATCTTTTGGGTAGGTGGCTGGGGGCAGTAAAACCATGCCTCAAACTCTTGTTTTTACCATCATGTAAAGAAGACCTCATTGAGGTTGGGGAAAAAGGCCTGAAGCTACTTACAAATTTAAAAAAAATAGGTAAACCCATAGCTAAGTACCCTGGATCAATAATTAACAACAATAATAAGTAATAATAAATTACAACAGCTGGTAGTGAGACCAATGATCTGATATGTAAAAAGAAACGTAATGATAAAATTCCATACTGCGCTAATAAAGCATATAAATAAGTAAAATAAACAATAAGTCCATAAACCACCAGCAAATCTTCAATCCAAGTGAAAAAATAGGTATATAATTGCTGTGAAACAAGTGCTGCCTTCCATCAATAATCAAGCAGACATCCTACTCACCGGATCAAAATGACACCCATATCAAGTAGTCAGAAAGCGTGGTATAACAATAGAAGTGTATCCTCAATGGTGATATACTCCCAAATATTGTAGATCCGCCGAAGTTTGGCGCATTCCATGAGCATGCGCAATTTTCCAGCATGACATGTTAGGTATCTATTTTCTCGGCATAACTTTATCTTTAACCACTTAAGCCCCAGACCATTATGTAAAGTTAAAGGACCAGGCCCCTTTTTGCGATTCGGCACTGCGTCGCTTTAACTGACAATTGCACGGTCGTGCTCCCAAACAAAATTGGCGTCCTTCTTTTCCCACAAATAGAGCTTTCTTTTGGTGGTATTTGTTCACCTCTGCGTTTGTTTTTTTTTGCGCTATAAACAAAAATAGAGCTGCAAATTAAAAAAAATTCTATATTTTTTACTCTAATAAATATCCCCAAAAATATATAAAAAAACATATTTTTTCCTCAGTTTAGGCCGATATGTATTCTTCTACATATTTTTGGTAAAAAAAAATCGCAATAAGCGTCTATTGATTGGTTTGCGCAAAAGTTATAGCGTTTACAATATAGGGGATAGTTTTATGGCATTTTTATTAATCATTTTTTTTTACTAGTAATGGCGGCGATCAGTGATTCTTTTCGTGACTGCGACACATCGGACACTTTTGACCCATTTTTGGATCATTGTCATTTTCACAGCGAAAAGTGCTAAAAAATGCACTGATTACTGTGAAAATGACACTGGCAGTGAAGGGGTTAACCTGTAGGGGGCGCTAAAGGGGTTAAGTGTGACCTAATTTGTGTTTCTTAGGGGAGCTTGGCTGGGCATGTGACATCACTGATCGTCGTTCTGTATGACAGGGAACAGACGATTAGTGACAGGCTCACTATTAAGCACGGGGAGAGGTTTGTTTACACTTACCTCTCCCCGTTATTCCTCTCTGTAACCCGATCGCGGGACACCGGCAGGGATCAGGTCCACTGGTTCCGCGGGCGTGGTCAAGGAGCACAGGACCACGCCCGCACAGGACCCACGGCTGGGCTTTTTAAAGGGGACGTACCTGTACTTCCATAAGCCCAGCTGTGCCATTCTGCTGACGTGAATAGTCGTGTGGCGGTCCTTAAGGCCGCGTACACACGATCAGTCCATCCGATGAGAACGCTCCGACTGACCATTTTCATTAGTTCACCGATGAAGCTGACTGATGGACTGATGTGCCTACACACCATCAGTTAAAAAACCGATCATATCAGTACGCGGTGACGTTTACGTGTTTTAACACAACGATGTGCTGAAAAAAACGAACTTCAATGCTTCCAAGCATGCGTCGACTTGATTCTGAGAATGCGCGGCCTTTTAACCGATGCTTTTGCATACTAACGATCGGTTTTGACCTATCGGTTAGCCGTCCATCTGTTAAATTTTAAAGCAAGCCCTCTGTTTTTTGACCGAAGGATAATGGACTGATGGGGCCTACACACGATCGGTTTATGAAAACGTACTTCAGTCTGTTTTCATCGGTTTAAACCGATCGTGTGTATGCGGCCTTAGGGGTTAACATTATACAAAAACATTGGGCTAACTTAAGTGTTTTTTTTAAATGTGTATTGTTAAAGTGATACTAAAATCTAATTTTCTTTTTCCAAACATGTTATACTTACCTTTTTCGTGAAATGGTTTTGTACAGAGCAGCCCAGATTCTCCTCTTTCCGGGTCCCTTTTTGGTGCTCCTGGCCCCTCCCTCCTGTTGAGTGTCCCCACAGCAAGCAGCTTGCTATGAGGGCAACCGAGCCGAGCCCCAGCTCTATTTGTCCATTCGGACAAGGACCCAGGGATTGGCCTGCCCCCTCTCTCTCCTAATTGGCTAACTTTGAATGACAGCAGCAGGAGCCAATGTCTCAAACAATCAGGAGGGAGAGTCCCACACGGCCAAGGCACTTGTGCACATTGCTGGATAGAAAGGGGTCTCGGGTAAGTATTAGGGGGGCTGAGGGGGGCTGCCACACACAGAAAGTTTTTTTATCTTATTCCATAGAATGCATTCAAAGAAAAAAACCTTCTGCCTTTATAAACACTTAAAGGTTTACATACATGATAATGCTTTCAAAAGTTCAGTCTATTTAGCAATATTGCTATTTACAGTACTGCAGCTGTCTTCCAGCATGAGAGCACATTTGTGGGAATCAACCAGTTGACCCCAACATATACATGACAGAAGCTTTGTGGGTAGCCCTTGACGCTTAAGCTGGTCTTAGATATTCAATAAAAATCAAGCTGTGCTGCTGCACTGTGCATCAACATGTCAGCATAACCTGCAGGGTTCAAGGGTTGCATCATGTGGACCCTGCAAATCCAGAAGCCAAAGACCTTAAACCTGGAAGACCTGAAGAAGATGAAACTGCTGGCAATGGATGCAGCACTGACATTGCAGAGCTGGAAGGGATTGCTGTAAGGTAAGTCTTCCATAATGTGCTAATATACCAGTACATTATGGCAAAAAACTCCAGAGGGACCAAAAATGTTATTTGCTCTGGCGGATTTGGTTCCCCTTTAAGCTAATTTTTTTGCGATGAAAAAAAACGACGTTTTCAATCATGAAAAAAAACGTTGTTTTTCAAACTTCATTTTCCAAAACGACGTTGCGTACACACCATCGTTTTTCTACAAAGCTCTAGCAAAGCGCGGTGACGTACACCACGTTCGACGACATTCTTTTCCATTGAAGCTCCCTCTCATAACTTGCTTCTGAGCATGCGCGGGTTTAAAAACATCGTTTTCAACATCATTTTGCCCACACACCATCACTTTTTATGACACAAAAAACTACGTTTTGAAAAACGACACAAAAAATTCAAGCATGTTGGAATATTTTTTTGGTCGTTTTTTTTAAGACAAAAAACAACGTTTTGCCCACACTGGATCAATTTAAATGACGTTTTAAAAAACGTCGTTTTTTTTCATCGCAAAAATGATCGTGTGTACGCGGCATAAGAGGTTTTTAGAGATGCCCCCTTAACATTTTGCTCTTGTGAATGAGTGTTTCGTGCTTAAAGGAACACTAAGGCTGGGTTCACTATAGTGTGGTGTAAATTTCAGCTCTGTAATCTCTGCAGATAGATAAGGTAAGTGTTCAGTAGTGTTGAGCAGAATATGCCATATTCGATTTCGCGATATATCTCAAATATATAGTCGAATATTCGAGATATATTCGCTAAATACGAATATTCGTGATATTTTTTGGAAATGAAATCATTGCGAATTTTCGCTATCGCGAATGCGAATGCGAATTGCGAATTGCGAATGCGAAATTTCGAGAAATGCGGAATGGAGCACTCTGATTGGCTCAGAATATTCGTGATATATTACAATATAAAATAATTGTGAATATTCGAGAAATGCGGAAGGAGCACTCTGATTGGCTCAGAATATTCGTGATATATTACAATATAAAATAATTGCGAATATTCGAGAAATGCGGAATGGAGCACTCTGATTGGCTCAGAATATTCGTGATATATTACAATATAAAATAATTGCGAATATTCGAGAAATGCGGAATGGAGCACTCTGATTGGCTCAGAATATTCGTGATATATTACAATATAAAATAATTGCGAAATTTCGAGAAATGCGGAATGGAGCACTCTGATTGGCTCAGAATATTCGTGATATATTACAATATACAATAATTGCGAAATTTCGAGAAATGCGGAATGGAGCACTCTGATTGGCTCAGAATATTCGTGATATATTACAATACAAAATAATCGCGCGATATCGCTATTGCCGAATAATCGCATTGCGATTTTTCGGCAATATAAAATGAGCGCTGCAGCTACTCGGCCCAAGGTCTCTAATCATACCAGCAATGCTTTTAGACGTCGATGGGGATCTCTAGGATGTGATCTGTTCTAAAAAAAAATTGAAAAAATACGAATATTCGAAATAGCGAATATTCGCCGCGATATTCGCGTTATTCGCGAATACTCGAATATGCAATATTCGTAGCGAATATTCGCAATGCGAATATTCGTGAGCAACACTAGTGTTCAGCAGATTAGCTCAATTTTTAGCTGCGAATTTGGAGACCTGGGAGAAGTTCCGGGTGAGAGGAGAGTGGGGGAGAAGTGTATTGAGCTGAATGAGAGAAATTCCTGAAGAGAACTGAACATATCTGCGAATCAGCTGCGTACCCATAGAAGATAATGGGACTGAATTCGCACCTGAGCCGCACCGCAAGGCATAAAATCCGCACACATTTTTTCTGCAATGCGCAGTGCGAATGCATCGCACATATGTGAACCAGCCTCATTGAAAACAATGTATTTAGAAATGTTCTGCGTATTAAATGCGGTTTAAGCCGCACTCAATTCGCATAGGTGTGAACCCAGCCTTAAGGTTCGTTTTTTATTAGATCAATTGATTGCTGTAAGCTAGAGCATTTAAATATCACTCGTTTTTCCTTTTGACCTCCAAAATACAGCAATCCAGGTTTGAAAATGACATTTCCCGTATCTCCTCTTCTTGCTTTCCACCAGCATCTGAGCCGTTTTGCATGGTGGAAAGCAGAATGTGCTCACACCCTCCCTATGACTACAGCCCTGCGTGAAAATGCTCTCTTATCCCTCACAGGCATGGAGGCTAAGCCTAATGGGAACTGTAGTTCCCATTAGGCCGTGATGTAGCAAGAATGAATGCGCACCGCAAACCAGGAAGTCAGTGAGAATAATGATTCAGGAGTGACAGAGGTGAATAAAACAGCTCGATTTCAATAGGTATCAAACTAGTTATAATGCAAAACATTACTTTTTACTTTATCAGCTACTGTCAGACTTTAATTTAAGAGGAAAATATTTTTGTCTTTACAACCCCTTTAAGCTTGTTCTGGAGCTTCTTGCTTTAGAATGTCAGGTGTTACATTTTTACTATTGTTTTAATGGCAAGTTGACATTCAAAACAGGGAAGGACTCCAGCAAGCCTGCATTCAAAGCATTCTTCCAGTATATCCAGAGCCAAAAAGTTTTTTTTTTGTTAGTTTTGGATAGAAAGGCGAAGGTTTAGCAACCCTATCAACTTTTTATTCCAGTTTGTGGAGATTTGCTTTATCTGTTTGTCCTAGTAACGATCAACACAAAAATATAGAGTAAGGGAAACATCCAAAATGTTGAGTTTTCACCAAAACAAGGAAAGAGGGTAAATCTTGCAATGGGGGCACTTGTTTCACTTTCCAAGGTGGGGATTTCCCTCACTTAGGAGATACTTCCTCTTATTTCCTGTTATGCTTCCAGGTCAGGTAGAAAATAGGAATGAAATATGGGTTTATCATCACCATTGGTTTGAGGTGAAACCTGAATGTTTGAGGTTTATGGCCATGAAGTAATGTGGGAATTCACCAGACCCAATTCTGTGTAATTTTAATACACTGCTCGGCCTTTGGACTTAGGTCTGTTGGCTTAGAAGGGACAATATGTTTTTTTTTTGATAAGCCAGCCCCCTAACTATAAAGGGTGGGGGGAGGGGGTCACTGGAGCCATCTTGACAAGGTGCTTTATATGTGATAGGGAAAGCATTGGGAATGTTGCTGACACATTGCATAGGGAGAGACTAGTGTGGGGAATGTAGGCACTTTTAGGGCTGTTAAAGTAGATGTAAGCCCTTACTTAATGTCATGTAAGTAGCAAAATGCTGTGTGTGACAGAACCCACTGTCACTGTGTGCTTTGGAAGGGACTGTTGGCTGGCCTCTTACACACAGATTATGGCCCAGAAGAGACTGGAGACCTGGGGACAAGCTGGCATTGAGATAATGTAATGTAATGCTACACCCCTTCTCCCCCATCCCCCCTTCTTGTTGCTGTGTCTAATTGTGTTGGTAAATGGCACATAGACAATGGTCTGGACTGGAGACATCCCTTCGCAGGGAGTGTGTATTGAGGGGCTGCCTGCTTACCATAATCCCTTTATGTTTAACTGTAGTCTGTTTCAATATACAAGCGTTAATTTCCCATTGGTTCTTCCTTGTCCCCTACCCCCTCCCCTCGATGACAAAGCTAACGGGAGTGTCCCTAACTGTGTGGAAAAGTGTATGTCTTGTATTTAATAGACAGTTTATGCTATGCATGTTTAACCCTCAACACCTGTGTGGCTTGTCTCGTGATTGAGGGGTTTAGGGCTGGTTATGGCGAATCAGCAGGCTGCAGGTACGTTTGGAGGACAGGAGACACAGGTCTGGCGGATTTGCCCACCTGGGCTATCTGAGATCCGTCACACTGTGTATCTTTGAAAATTGGGTGTCTGTTTTTCTTCTTACAGTTTGACTATGAGAACCTCCTGAAAGGCACTGGAGACACAGCCTTTTGTCAGAGAAACTGGAAGGCACTGGCTATGTCACTAGTTTCTCAGAAAAAAAGAAGCTGAAAAACATAACTGAATTTTTAGCAAAATAATGATGTAAATTTGTTTTTAATTTAGCACGTAGAGCTGATGCACATGTTTTATTTTTTATTTTTGTTTTTTTTTTATAGGGAAAGGTCTGCTCTAATGTTGCAGCCTCTTTACAACCTATAGAAACTTAGAAAAGTGATGTCAGAAAAAGACAGATAAGTCCATTGAGTCTGCCCATTTTTTTTAAAATATAAAATATACTTTTTTTTTTATAAGCCTTTTCAGCACTGCTCATGTTTCCGTTATCAGGGCTGGCATGACCTTTTTAACAAAAATTATAATAAAAAAATTCAAAATATAAAGACATGGAGTTGGAGGGAGTGGAGAAGGGAGAGTAGAAGAAGCATTGACAGGAGCATTAAAGGGAAGAGGAGATAATGGTAGGGAGGAGGTAGCGGTCAAAATGCTCTACTTGAAAACTAATACCTTCATTTGCCTTTTATATATTTTTTTACATGGATGTTTCTTCGGATGGTCCTGATTTTGGAGGCCTGCTTATAACTATAGGATTCTACATTTAGTTTTTGCTGCTGCCTCACCTGACTGTAGGATACCTGCCCTTTATATGCTTTTGCTTATCCATCCCCCTTCATTCAGCCTAAGCCATAGATTTCCCCCCTGAAACTTTATATAATTTCAGTGCATCCACAAAAGGCGCCTGGTGTGTAACACAGCAACAGAGTTTGCACTTGAGCTGGAGCTGTAAGCAAGGCGCCTTGTGGATACACTTATAACCACCCCCAATGTGTATGGATTCGTGCAACCAGCATGTACTGTTCCTTATGTGCCGTTTTCATTCTTGTGAATGTCAGTGAATCAAATATATATAAGACAATAACTACCCAACTATAATACTACCCCTGAGGAAGGAAAATGTATACCAATGCAAAATAATTTGGCTGACCTTAATCTGTTTTGAGCAGTACTTTGGACCATCAGTTTGGCTTATTATATTCCATACACAATGCTTTGTTTATGCTGATTCATTGGTGCACTGTTCTAATACTTTTTAGGTAAATTGTGTCTATATGCAATATATTTTCTACTTTTTGTATACTAATAAAGTTGGCACTCCCATCCCTTTTTTATCTACTCTGATCTTTCTACTCCTTTCTGCCATTTAAAGTCCAAGGGTGCGTCCCCTAATGCACTTTGTTGCACGTCTTACTATGATTCTTTCAGGGATTAGAGGATTAAAGGCACATTGGTCATCAGAGGGGATCTTGCCACCATCGTAAAGGAAATACATCAGAGGTTGTTAGCCTCCTCAAAGTGCTGAATTCTGGTCTTTATCTGGGATGGTTGCAGTAGTTTGGCCAATTAACTTTCTATATCTAGAACTCATTTGCCACATACACATCTGCAAAAGAGAACAAAGCTATTCTTAATAATCTCTGGCTGGCCCTGAAGTCTTCTCCTTATCATCCAGCTGGTATGCCTCCAGTGCCTGGCCTCTCAGGCCATGTTTCAGGAGGAACACAAAAGGGATTGCATTATTAATCCCCACTTTGTTGTGGCTCACCATTTTGGTTACCTCTTCAAAATGTGTTACATGCACACAGGTACTCCTTGATGGCGCAGTTGTGCACCATGATCAATGTCAAGTTGCATTTAATGAGGTGTCACAAATGATTAATGCAACAACTGTAAATTTGAAATATTTTATCAAAAATAATTTACATATATTTCCCTTAGAGATATAATTTTAATTTCTTTCATTTTTAGTGGCATGTTCTTCATCTTAAGCCTGGCAGAGCTTTC
The DNA here is from genome assembly GCA_029574335.1 of Rana kukunoris. Taxonomy (NCBI): domain Eukaryota; kingdom Metazoa; phylum Chordata; class Amphibia; order Anura; family Ranidae; genus Rana; species Rana kukunoris. The sequence goes on from JAJQKJ010001295.1 coordinate 56,876, forward strand.
TTGCCGAGTAAACTGTGCGTGTGTACAAGGCTTTGAGGTTTCTCATCAAGAAAACTGCCCAGAATCTTGATGAGAAAAATAGAGAACCTGTTCTCTATTTTCTCGTCGTGATTCTCGGCAGTGTTTTTCTGCCAAGAAACCAGAGCGTGTGTATACTTACCTCTCCATGGAAACCCATGTATGCTCAAAATGACTTTGACGCATGCACGGTAGTTTCCAAGGAATAGGTAGGGTGAGGCAAGATGGCGGTGACGGCATTGAATGTGACGAGCGCATGTACGTCGTACTCGATGACATCACCACGTTCGTGCCATTCAAAAGAACGGTGGTTCTTTTGAACTGAGTGTGTGTACACTCAGCCGGCAAGAAAATCTTGCCAAGAATCTCGTCAGGAAAAACACCTTTTTTTCCTGACGAGATTTTGAGCCGTGTGTACAGGGCTTTAGAATTGAACAAACTTTGCTTTTGCACAATTAGAAAAACTTTAATTTGACGATGCATTATAATAAACCATTTCCTTTGATGCACTAGTGTCAGAGTAGGTAAAAGCATATTCTAAATCATATTAAAATCCTGTGAGTTTGTAATTGGGTCAGGGTTACTAGAGTTCAGGGCAGCATACAGGGAGCTCTCTGGTGCCCCCTTCCTGGTTCTGGAACGTTGGAGAATGTTTAGGAAGCTAGAGGGCAGAAGCTAGGAGGTTTGTCCTGCATATTTTGTAGCCCTTATCCAATACCCAGGATATGGGCCTAGAGGGGACTAAGTGAGCCCTTAAATAGACATAAGTCATGCTGGGCAGGGAGTCGGGTGGAAGATAGAGATGCAGTGCTGAGAGAGATTATTGGTGGCCGTTGAGGGACCCCTGCCGGAGAGGGTCTCTGCCTCGGGCTGGGGCTCAGGTGGCTGGCCTGGAGGGATCCTACCACAGGAGAAGTTGGAGAAGCCTTTCTTGAGAGGCAGCAAGAGCCAGAAGGACAGTGTGAGTACTACAGCACATTGCAGGAACTTACAGGGGGAGAGACTGCAGCATGTAGCAGGTCTCTCTTGAAGACAGTGGTGTGCTTAAAGGGGCTGTAAACCCTCAAGTAAACCTTTTGTGCTGCAGCACCCCCTAGACCCCCCCTTTTTCTTACCTGAGCCTGATCGTTCCAGTGACAGGGACGAGCACAGCAGCTCCAGCCGCAATCTCAGGAACCGCTGCTGTCAATCAAATCCAGTGAGATGGGAGCCAGGGGGAGGGCCAAATCCTGCTGTTTGTGTCAATGGATGCAGCAGCAGGACTCGGGAGCGTGCCTGTACAAGTGCCCCCATGGAAAGCAGCTCTCTATGGGAGCAATCGAGAGGAGGAGGAGCCAGGAGCACTGCCGGGTGACCCCAGAAAAGGAGGATCGGGGCCACTCTGTGCAAAACCCTTGCACAGAGGAGGTATGTATGACATGTTTGTTATTTAAAAAAATAAATAAAGATTTAAAATCACTTTAAGTCTTCTAGCCTTTCCCCCAAAGTGTCATTCAGGAAGACTGGTGAAGAGTGTCAGTCGGGTAGAACTGTAAAGAGACGCAGACAGATGGACTGGTAAAGAGGCAGCCAGGTCAGCTAAAATTTCCTGCAGTGGTAGAGCTGGGACCAGTGTCTACAAGGGAGTTGGAGGTGCTCCAGGATGCAGTTCACAACACATGTGCTAGTTTTCTAAAGGACTGAGAGTTCCTAGCCTGTAAGGGGCTGTTGCTAAGCTAACAAGAGACTACTAGTGTCTAAAAAGAGTAAATAAAGCGGAAAGCAAGTGAATATGCGCAAAGAGTGAAAAACACAAGTTCCTCAGCAATACAAATAATAATGAACTTAAAATTAATAATAATGAAATGATAATGTACAAGAAGTTTTGTACAGTATAAGTGAATTGGTTAAAATAAAGTTTAAATGAAAAAAGTCCAAGGCTCAGGGGCATGTGGATAGAAGAGAGTCCGAGGATGGGTGACAAATTGTTTGTTGTGGAGGTCACACATACATGCTCAGGGCTGCCATCATGGGGGAACAGAAACCGTGTTCCAAATACTGTCAGGAAAAAACAAGGGGAGAGGCGCCTCTAAGAGTAGATGTTTAAGGTAATTTAATAGGTTAATAGATACAGGCAACTCATGTTTAGTGAAGTTAACACAAGCATTGTATAAAATTCCTTTGGTGGAAGAAGTCCTTAGTTCAGTCACTGTTGTTCTTGTGCGCTGTGCTGTCTGGAGTTGTCTTTTTCCAACCTCTGTAGGGTGTTGAGGCCGGCGGCGGTGGTAAAGCTACAGGGTCAGGCTGGAACTTTGAGTTCTGCGGCAATCCGTACGTAGTGACGTCACTGGTATGCGACGCGTTTCGGAGCAGGCGCACTGAGATGACGCGGCAGTCGCGCTCCTTTTTAGTGCTTGAAAAAGGAGCGCGACTGCCGCGTCAAGAACAACAGTGACTGAACTGAGGACTTCTTCCACAAAAGGAATTTTATACAATGCTTGTGTTAACTTCACTAAACGTGAGTTGTCTGTATCTATTAACCTATTAAATTACCTTAAACATCTACTCTTAGAGGCACCTCTCCCCTTGTTTTTTTTAAAAATAAAGCGGAGCTGTATAGAGGATCAAGTCCAAGTCCAAATTGTGCATGAGGATCAAGAGGTGCTGTATATAGGGAAAAAGTTGTCCCTGGTTTTAATGTCAAGTTGGGCATCCTATAATTCCTAACCCAATCCAAGTTGTTATCCCTCAATAAAACAACAACATAGCTCAAGGACTGTTTTCTGTGTTTAGTTGCAAGTTGAAGATGATATGTGACTGGCTGTGCAGCCGTGGGGAACCCTGTCACTTGCAGCCCCTACAGGCGTAGTGCTACACACTTGTTCTCATTTATAAAAAATGTTGTTAGAATGATTTCTTATGATACTGTTCACACAACACAAACACAACTTTAAACGTCAGTGCTTACAAAAATTAGCTGAAGTAAATGAAATCGATCTAATCCCAATGAATACTCATATTTCCTGATCTTTGGGTGCAATTTATGGAATAATTTCATCTGGTGACAGAGGTTCTTAATTACTTTTACTAAATACATTCCTTTCTAGCCTGAACTGATTGTCCTTTAGTAAAGCTGTACTTACAATGCAATGTGCTAGTATATATTAACTGTGTAAATGTTTATTAGAAGACTAAAACAGGAACATTCTTCTATGGGTGCCAATAGTTTCACACAAAAACAAGTGAAAAAATATATTTATTTAAATGAATGTATATGCTACATGAAATACTGCTGTAATTTCAAACTTAATATCTTTGGATATACCTTATATAAACAAGACTAGGACAGTAAACCATTTCCCCCAGGGTGTGTGATGTAGATTGTAAACCACAGTCTAAGAACTGAAGAACAAATGTATTTTGACGCAAGTTGCGTTAAAATTCTACCAATCATTTGGTAGTTTACATCTGTTTCCCAATTCATCTCTCTTGCTGCCTCTTTCTATCACAGGGCATAGAAAGTGGAAAAATTATAATAAGAACTGTAGGAATGACCCTGAAGTAGATCCTGGAAATATTGAGTTCTACAGTGATCATCCACCCTGTAACCAGATAGTTCACCAACCCGCCAATAATGATATTATTTGAGCTTTATTAAAGCAGAGATAAGACCTGAAGAAAAGTATTGAATAAATAGGCTTGACAGTGGTAAAAGCCACAGTTTGATGACAGCAATATAATACAACAAGATGAATAGCACTGGTGTTTGTTTTCTTTACTGCCAATGAGAAACCTTGCCTAAAATGCACTGGCCAAGTGGAGAACATGACTGCAGGCAATAATAAGCAACCAATAATACAAGTCAATGCCTCTGTGTTTGAGTAAGAAGGATGGGCTAAGAGCCTAAATGCAATTGAATGGACCCAAACTAACCAAGGGCCCTGTCAATAACCACAGGAAACAAGCTATTGTAGCCAGGGTCACAGAAAAAACAAAGAGATGTTACTGACAACTAATTCAATTTTTTGGTATGGGGTATACACGCTACCAAAACACCGAAATCTAATAAATTGGGAAAAAGGCAGCCAGCACAATCTGTTTGATTAACAAATAAAAGCATATAAAAAGTCCACATGCGGTGCTAAAAAAAGTGTCACATTACTTTACATAAGAAGGAAAAGATGAGATCCCATCACCAGCTTCAGTATGTGTTAACAGAACTCTGCACCACAGTGGAAATCTCCTTACCAGTACAGCTCTGATGATGTCCCATTGGACGAAATGAGTCAGTCCGGCCTAGAAGACACAAGCACGCTGAAAGCCGCTGCGTTTTATGAATTTTGCACATGTCAATGTCTGTTTTTACTTCTGTGATGTAAGTACAACTGTAATAAATTGGTATCCACTTTCATACGGGCTTCATTATGTGCTGCATTATTATTATTTTATAGGTGGCTACATCTTCATGATTGAGAGCGATATATGAGTTAGCCAGTTATCTGAGGTCCCAATTGTCTTGATTATCCGGAGAGGGGATTGAAGCAAGCCTTTCCTCCAAGCTGCCACAGCGCTGAGGCTTTATGAAGTGATTGGAGTGCAAGTTGTTGATCTTCTATGTAAACAATGTGAACAAATATCTGCGCTAACTAAATGTATTATATGAAAAAGCAGCTAGCACAGTCTGTGGATTCAGCAAACAAAAACATGTAAATAAATAGTGCAGCGCTCAAATGATATAAAATGACAGTCCAAGTATAAATCACTGCATGGGAAAGTTGATAGAGCTGATAGAAGACCTCCACTACAGCTTTAGTGTGAACATAGACAGAACACACCACACCACCGTGCTAATAATCTGCTTACCAGATGGTAAAGGCAACAGGCGTTGTAATCATACAATGCAGAGTGTTAATGGGGAAACGATATTCCAAACCAGATGGATCGATCAGCATAACGTCAAGAAATTCCTAGACAATGGATGGATATATTGTGCAGTCATCACATGGAATTAACCAATGAAGAGACTGAAAGCAACAATAGTGAAGCCCGTAAGGTAAAACATACTAAAATGTATTGTAGTCTACTTACATGTGTACAAAGATCATCATGACATAAAAAATCTGCGGCTCTTAAAGTGCTTGTATCAGCCAGCCTGACATGTTTCATCCGAAGTTGGATATCATCAGAGGTGTGGCCAATGACACAAGCACTCCCATATATATATGTAACATCCTGGCAAACCAAGTGCTTGATAGGTCAGATTAAAATGGCCACCAGCTGTGCATATTAAAGCACAATCACAGGAGGAAGCAGGAAGTGATGCAAGTAACTGGCAGGAAAAGGAAGCACCAATCTGATCTGCATGACAACATCCGGTGGGTGGGAACAGGCCGTCCATACCAGGAAATTATGTCATTTGGAACGCAGATCAGCTGTGCTTGTGTTCCAAGGAAGAAACCAGAACATCAACAAAGAGGGACCCACTGTCTGCACACAGAGCATCCATATGTTGATCATCTATGCCTGTTATCATTTTCCTTCTGGTAAGGAGATTTTATTGTCATTGTGGTGCGGAGTGCTGTTAAGACACAAGCTGGTGATGGGATCTTATCTTTCCCTTTTTATGTAAAGGACTGTGACACATTTTTTTAGCGCCGCATGTGAACGTTTTATATGCTTTTAATTTGAATTTTTGCCTAAAATAGTTAATTTTTGCCTAAAGTGAGATCTCATTGGTTTGTATTGAAAACAATATCAGTTTTGTATTCATTTTCTTTTCTTTAACGTTAGCCACTTAAGACCCGGACCAATACGCTGGCAAATGACCCAAGGGGTTTTTGCGATTCGGCACTGCGTCGCTTTAACAGACAATTGCGCGGTCGTGCGACGTGGCTCCCAAACAAAATTTGCGTCCTTTTTTTCCCACAAATAGAGATTTCTTTTGGTGGTATTTGATCACCTCTGCGGTTTTTATTTTTTGCGCTATAAACAAAAATAGAGCGACAATTTAAAAAAAAATGCAATATTTTTTACTTTTTGCTATAATAAATATCCCCCAAAAATATATAAAAAAACATTTTTTTTCCTCAGTTTAGGCCGATACGTATTCTTCTACATATTTTTGGTAAAAAAAATCGCAATAAGCGTTTATCGGTTGGTTTTCGCAAAATTTATAGCGTTTACAAAATAAGGGATAGTTTTATTGCATTTTTATTAATTTTTTTTTTTTTACTACTAATAGCGGCGATCAGCGATTTTTTTTCGTGACTGCGACAATATGGCGGACACTTCGGACAATTTTGACACATTTTTGGGACAATTGTCATTTTCACAGCAAAAAATGCATTTAAATTGCATTGTTTACTGTGGAAATGACAGTTGCAGTTTGGGAGTTAACCACAGGTGGCGCTGTAGGGAATGTGTGCCCTAATGTGTTGTTTACAACTGTAGGGGGGTGTGGCTGTAGGTGTGACGTCATCGATCGCGTCCCCCTATTACAGGGATGACGCGATCGATGCTCCGGCCACAGAGAAGCACGGGGAAGCCGTGTGTACACACGGCTCTCCCCGTTCTTCCGCTCCAGGGACGGATCGCCGCACTGCAGCGGCGATCGGGTCCGCGAATCCCGCGGTCCCGGTCCTGGAGCTTCGGACCGGGTCGCGGGCGCGCGCCCGCGGGTGCGCGCCCGCGACCCACGGCTGGGTACTAAAACCAACGTATATATACGTTGATGTGCCCAGCCGTGCCATTCTGCCGACGTAAATGTGCAGTAGGCGGTCCTTAAGTGGTTAATGAATGACACCCTCATTTAATATCTGTAAAGCTCAATCTTTTATTTTTTTTTGGATAACATATGGAATGGCCAGATCCCCTTTCAGATATCTATTGCTGTGTCTAGGTTGGGGTGTTTCACCCTCACTATAGGCCCTTGTGACCATTGTCTCTCCTAAAAAAACATTATAATAATCTCTTGCATTCCTGATGCGCTCATTGGTTCATCCCATCAACTCAAATGTCACTGTTGTTTACCCTTGTAACATTTTTTTTTATTACTAATTTTACAGCTTTCATTACTTTTTAGTTTATTAAATTTGAAAAGTGTATGTTTACTTTGTACATTGAATGTTAGTAATTAGGCACGATTTGCATATACTTTGAATAACCAATTCCGTATAAGGGAAATTAGAAAAAATATATATTTGCTAGAACATGATTGGTTGATTGAAGTGGCCATAGCTTTTTTCTAATTATGAACCTCATCAAATATTTATTTTTTGAAAAGAACATTTACGGCGCAAAGTGAACAGTCTGCATAACAGCTTTTTGTAAATCAGCCCCATTGCATGATTGTGTTAATTTTTTATGTACCTGCCTCTTGAAAGGAATAATCAAACATTCTCTTGTGAATGAAGCAACTGAATTGAAATAGTCATAGCAGACTCTTTGCTGTAGAAAATTCTTTACAGTGCAACAGCTGGGTCGCTGTGGATACAATTCTTCTTTACCGGTATACGTAGTGGCTATATTTTGGTGTGAAATAGAGACCAAGGGTGAGTATCTGAGATTTACATACGGTTACTTGCCATTATGGTGGTTAAGCATGGCATATGATCCTTGCCATGTGAAAAGCCCCGAGCAATAGTTTTAGTACAAACGTATTAGTTAAAGGGGTGAACTACCATACCCGGAAGCGACGGAGACGATGCATCTCTAAAACGGTAAGTACTGCTTAGATTCTAAAAAAAAACACCCGATTCCCCTTGACAAAACAAGCCTCAATCAATGTTAAAAAAAGGTTTTTGGGTGAACCACCCCTTTAAGTCAACAAAGCCAAAAGACCATACAAGTGCTAAGTGAAACCTTTATATTAAAGTGTTACTACTGGTAACTGGTGTTTTTTTTGGAGGGGGGGGGGGCGGCAAACAACCATCCACCCCCCTGAGCAGCACCCACCCCCCCGCTGTTTGCCGGAAGGTCCCACACTTACCCCATCATGGCGGATGGCAGACAGCAGGGTGCAGCAGCTCGGCTGCGAGTCCCCTCCTCCAAAGTGGCTTCCAGCTCCTCCCCGCCTCTTCCTAGGCGTCCAATAGGATCGCCTGTCCTTTCAGCCAATAAGGTGACCGTTGTCAAAACCTGCTTCCTAATTGGCTAGGAGGAGGATCAGTTTTACAACAGCGAATACTTGTTTGCTGTTGTAACACACCTGGGTGGGATTAAAGCACACTCTCTGTGACCCGAGTCCATGCTATATTGAAGCCTATTAGAGCCTCTGGCTCTAATCGGTGCTTCAAAAAACAACCCCCGCATTAAAAATCCATGTGCCAGGGTCCAGAAAGGGATAGATAGGGGAGCTTGTGTGCCCTTATTGGACAGGCCACCCCTGTTTACTATGTCTGGTCTCCCACAGTACACAGAACATGGAAATGCAATAGTTTTAGTAGCTATAAACTGCTAAATCCCTTTTTTTTATCATCAGATCAGTCTTGTGACTTCTATCAGTATCTGGTTAGAGATTGTAGGAGGAGTTTTCATTCTCCCATAATTGTTCTATGAGGATGCAGGACCCCTGACCCTCTGCATGGACAGTACTGATTGGCCCTGTGCTGATCATATGCACTCTCCCAAGGAAATAAAAACTTTCTAGCAATACAAACCAAGCTGAGCATGTGCAGCTTCTCCGCTAAACTCTATTCTATCAGGAGATGAATTAGGGACAGTGAAAGAAGGTAAGGAACAGAGAAGACAGGAATTGAACAGCCTTTTTACACAATGCACAGGATTAACTCCTTGAGTACCATATAGAGTATAACAAGCATGCTTTACTGAATAAACACACTGATTTTACTGTTGTGGGTTTAGTAACACTTTAAGGCTGAATAACCAAATAATTTGAGAATATTCACACAATAAATTGTATGAATGTTGATTTTGCGTATCCAGTCATGTGCAGATAAAATAAGTAAATAGAAATTCTTTGTCTTATGTAATTGGATAATTGGAGTGAATCTCGAATCAATTAGTAAATTTGCATAAAGTAGGCAGGAGAGATCCTCTTCTTCTAATGAATTGGAAAAAAAAAACTTTTTTTGGGAATGTGTAATAGTACAGAACCATTTTGCAGAACTGTGTTTATTGTGCAAAATCAGTTACAGATATGTAATAATGAAAGTAACTTTAGATGATACTTAGAGGGATCAATGAAAAGTGTCTATGGCACTCTTTAGAATTTTGCTGTGTCTTTGCATGACAAATGTTGGTGTGGGCAACAGTTTAATGTACCTGTTGGGAACGGGCACATGTATTTGGGCCAAGCACCGCATGCCAAAGTGTACTAAGGTTGTACTAAGGCTGGAACATTTGTACAGACACTTTGAAGAGCTGAGCTCTCTCCCTGCCACTGCAGTTTTCAAAAAGACACAGCAGTGGCTCAGGATTTTCTAAGCTGGGTGGATTGACATCTGGCAGTGGTGGCTCTGTAGCCAATAGATAGCCTGCTATTGGTTAAAGGATCAGCCCCCTGCCTGCTGTCAATAAAAAAGGGTAGAACTGACGGTGAGCCAGTGTCTTTGAATGCCCATCATACTTTGCCAACTCTCAGCATCGCTACATGCTAGAAGGCTGTCAGCTGTGAAGCTGACAGCATCCTTAATAACCAGTGATGGACTGGGAGAGGAGGTGAGGTGGTGGAAAATGTGTTGTCTGCTACAGAACGTACATAGAAGGGCACTCTGCCAATTGTGCACCAACTTTTACTTTTAAAAATGGAGCTATTAAGAACTACCTAATTCTGCTGCATATTTTGGTAAAGCTTCCAAAACTGGTCTTGGGGTTTTTAATCTGGTCCAGGAATTTTTTAAAGGTCATACCACCAGAAAATGCTTTTTTGAATTCCTTTGCTGTGTTTACAATTTGTACTCCATGACTGTACATATCAGTGCTATAATTTTCAACTTATGGGTTCTCTAGAGAATTGTGTTGGGGGGCACAGAAGCATGTTAAAGGTCCCAGATCCCAAAGCCTTTTGTAGCGCTCACCCCCGAAGGAGCCGCTGGTTTGATGATGGGATCGGCAAATTAAGTCACTCTCACTTTTGTCTAGGGATGCACCAGAAATACCAGATAATGATTCAGTGTCCACACAGTGAATAAAGGTTTTCTCAATGCTTTAATTCCAGGCCAACATTGCCGAACATCAACTCCATGAAGGAAGAACAGGTTGATGAGAAAGAATTAGCTCTTGAAAAAGAACACAGAGCCCATACGTCACCAATCAGCGCCCTGGGGTGGGCGAGGTGTCTCCCGGGCGTTCTCTCTCTCTCAGACAGCACCTGGGATGTCACCTTAAATTCTAGGTAGGAGGAACGAGTTTCGCTGACTCGACTCTAAGCCCCTGCCACGGGCCAATAAAATGTAAAAGATTCAGAACGTTCGAACAGAGCGAATCCTCCCAGTAACTTTCTCCTTAGAAAAGATCTCCGGGTGACAGCAAAGCATACCTGACGATTGCCCGGACGCCGGATCTTCTCCACGGGAACCCAGTGAGCCACTGGGGTTCCCCTCAGTTTTGTCTCCGGTTGAGACTCGATAAGGCCTGAAGCCCGGCCAGGTAGGCCACGCAGGCAGGGTCCCTGTATGCGCACACCCTGAAGGTGGGTGCCGCACCCGACTCCAGAACCACACTCCACAAAATGCCCCCGAACACCTGGCCTCAGTCCTAGATATATCTCTCCCCAGCATGCCCAATGAGAGAAAACCCTCTCTAATTGGTTGCTGGGGAAGATTCCATCTGCCAGAAATCCCTCTAGCTCCCACTGCCGGCCAAGGATGAACTCACATCCTCAAAATGCAGTCCGAGCCAGTGGTCCTTTCCAGAATAACACAGGTCATTAACCCTGACAAATCACGACTGGGAGCAATGTAACTCTCCCAGTCAAACTAGCTTTTGGAAAAATGCCCATGCGAAAAGCAAGGGGGCGCTACACTTTCATAACTCAAAGCAATTAAAGAAAGCTTAAATGTCTTGATTAAATATAGTAGCATTCATTTACTTATAGCGGAGCTCCAGCCAAAAGGGGATGCCCTGCTTGTTTGTACCCTTCCACTGCCACATTTTGTACTTTTTTTTTGAGGGGCGAGTACCTGGTTTTGACAGGTACCTACTTCCCCTTTCAGATAAGACCATCGTAGCAATCAATGAGCATGTCAGGCCCCACACCCAGGTCCCAGAAGGCAACAGTACCATTCACAAAGCTCTAAAGATGCCGACACCTGCACCGAAAGCCGATTGAAGAATTTGCTTGGGTGCTGACATTGCTGGATCCCTGGACAGGTAAGTGTCATTATTATAGCACACAAAAATCTCCTGCGCTCTGGTGTTTTTGCTAAAGGGCAGCATAGTCCAATTTTAAGGCAAAGCCTTGCAGCCCTCCTCAGAACCATGGGAATTCATGCAACTACAAAAAGAAAAGAATGAAAAAGGAGGGTGCACTGATCTAGTGCATTAGCGTATAAAAGGTTTTATTAAATAAAATAAAAACAATAATCTTACTCACAAAAGGAGTTAGAAAGAACGGTTGTCAAGAAATCTGACTGGTTCTGATATATTTGAGGGCATTCATGAGAGAGAGATAACAGACCACCTAGGCTCTGAGGAAAAGAGTGCACCCCAGAAACGCATCAGCCATTTTGCTGGATTGATATCATCCGATCCTCGCTATCATCAAGTGTCATTATTAGACATGTGCAATTCGTTTTGTAACAAATCAAAATTTAACTGAATTTTGCATCTTTCGGACATTCGGATGCATTTGAATGTTTGAATAAAAAAATAACGACTTTCAACTACTATGAAAGAAATTATAGCAAAAATAACAAATTAATTTGACATGATTTTTTAATTTGTTAAAGGTCTAATGAAACAAAAGGTTAACACTAAGTAAATCTTATAGTCCAATCAACTGATACATTTTTTGCTGGAGGTTGGATTACTGACAAAGTGCACTCCTGGGAAAAGGGTGTTGTATTTGAGAATAGGAGATGAAATATTGAAATATTGTCACTGTGTGTATTAATGGATTCAATAAACAAACAAACGACTTTCCAAACTAAAAATCATTATCACGGATATATATATACATACATACGTAAATATCAAATTATCCAATATCTAATCGATTATTTAATATTGATACTCTACAAAATAAAACAAATTAACCCAAAAACAAATAACGTAACATTATGAATATATCAAAACAAAATCATGTATTTTACAAATCAAGACGAAACAAAACAAAATTGTCCGTTGTGCACAAGTCTAGTGATTATATTAAAAGTCAGCAGCTACAGGATTTGTAGCTGCTGACTTAAATTTTTTGGGGGGAGAATGAAGCTCCTCTTTACTTCTTAAATCTATACCTCATTAATCAGTTTGGAAGAGGGGTTTGAGAACTAGGACACTTGCTAAAATGGTAAATAATGCTGTCAAAGCATAAGAGCCGGTTCACACTACCGCGACCTGGGGGGCGATTTGAGTCGCCCCAAGTCGCGCGACATGACAAATTACCTGCAGTGACAGGATCCCCTGTCTTAACTGATGTAACTTTACAGGAAGAGAAACTAGTTTTCTCAGGCAAACCCCTTGCTCCCATTGTTTGATTGGCCACTGGCAAAGATGCCTATCCTGAAGGCGACTTGATGTCGCCTCGCAAAGTCGCGCTCAGAGTTGTGTTGCCCCTGTGTGAACCGACTCTTAGGCCCTGTACACACGATCAGACCGGTCTGATGGTGTGTAAAAGGTCTTAGACATTGTGAGCACAAGCTGATTAAACAGCCAACAATATAACTTTTTTCATGCGCTCAGGAAAGACACACTTTTCTCTTACCATGAAGCTGGCTCTTCTTAGGAAATTTACCTTTTTTACCACAAGTAATTCAAATGTATCCAATTTTGCCAGATAAGGAGTCACTTTACTGGTTTTTCAGAAAGAAATAAGTCAATTGGAGTCTGAAAAGCCATTTTCTTCAATAAAATGAGTGTTTATTTCATGATGAAAGTCAATGATGCATATTTTTTTGGGCAAAAGCACCCAGGAGGCTGTGCTATTAAACTGAAAAATATAGTCTAGCGAGACCCCAAGGGGTATAGTTTTTCATATTCTGTAAAATTAGTTGGCTTTTAAGCTGCAAAATGTATGTTGGAGCATAAAGCAACAGCCTGATAAAACAAACTAGCACAGTGCTTTGTTGTTGTAAGATAAACAGTGTGTTCTCTAGAATTACGGATCTGTAATTGGAAAATTGAAAGACTAGAAGCACTTAGAAATATCTGTAATCACTTTAGGTTGAGGTCACTTAACTTTCTATTTGAGATGAAAAGAGACACACTGCTCACAAAAAATTCAAGTTAGTTACCAAGTACCTTTATGTCACTCCTAGTTGCTTTACGGATGCTTAACAATTATAACACTCCATTAATTATCTCTACTACAGTAAATGTCATATTCCTTAACCTTTTTAAAGCCTGTTTTTGCCTCCAAATTCTTTTGTTTAGTGACACTAAATCTACTGAATCTATGTAACTCATATACTAATGCATACATCTAATATGAGGTCTACCAAATTGTGCATATTTTGATGTTATTTTTTTTAAGCCCTATAAACATTCCTTATGTCAAATCCAACTTAATTTTTTTTATATTTTCTCATTGTCTTTCTTTTGAATATTTAATTATTGTTGCAAGGCAAGCCTAGATTTCTGGAAAGGCTGAATGAACCAGGGTCTTAGATGTACCCTGTTGTTCAATGCTTCATTACATTCATGCACTTCATTCCTTTGTAAGCATGCGATCTTAAAAGCAAATACATGTTCCTTTCATTTACATGTATTAGAAACGTATTTGTTTTATACCAAATGTTGGAAAATATGCAGCTAATCTGGGCCCCGAAGACATTTTTCCTATCCTATAATGATTAAATGTTCTTGCCAGGTCCATCAGACTTCAGTAATGACCAGTGTTGCTCATCTTACTTTAAAAAAGTAATTAGTTACAGTTACAAATTACTTCTCCGAAAAAGTAATTGCGTTAGTGACTCAGTTACTACATTGAAAAAGTAATTAGTTACTCAGCAAAGTAACTGAATTTTTTTTTTACTTTCAATAGATTTTTATTATTATTTAGTAACAGATACCAATAGAACATAAGTACATAAACATTTACAAGGTACAGTATGAAACCAACTCGCAAGTAATGTAAAAAGAAAACAGATTTACATGTGATGTCATATAATATAATATAGTAACATAGAATAGTAATAAAGAAATATAGAAATATAGAAATATAGAAGGTGGGAATTACATCGTAAACATGTATATGGTGTGACTTACATTTCTCACCGATAAACCAACAACTCTGTGTATTGCTATCCTCAAACCAAACAAGACCGACATTACATTAGCAATGCCACAACAGTCCCATAACACTTATACCCATAGCGTGTCATCCATTCTAGATAGCCTGGGGATACACCGAATATCTAGTGGAGGTTTTAGAGGCCCCCCCGACAGGGAGACGCCCCCCGAGAGCCCCTACAGGGAACATACTGCTCCCAGGAAGCCTCCCCCCGCCCAGCCGACCCCCACCGCCCCCACAACTTCTGCTTATCATTTTCAAAGTAAACATAGCAGAGGCACATGTTCCCACTTCTAATACTTAGTCGCTAAACATAACCGTAACTGTAAAAGAAAAAGATGAGAAGAGTAGAAGAATAGTAGGCAGCTAGTGCACATAGGTAGATGAAGAAGAAAAGAGAGAAATATTATAGGAAAGGGGGAGGGGAGGAAGGGGAATCCTGAGAAAGTACGTTGATCCAATATAGAGTACATCAGAATATCAAGGATTGTCTGCCCATCGTTTATACCAGTCAAACCATGGTTTCCAGGTCTGCCAACCACCATCAAAGTTGTTCTGTGACGCCATAAACATTTGTTCGTATGTAATATGAAGATTAGTTGTCCTGATTACTTCCCTAAGGGAAGGCAGCTCTGTAGACCTCCATCTCCTTACTATCTCCAGTCTCGCACTCAGTAGTACTTGCGAAATTATGCATCTACGATCACTAGGGATCCTTTCAATACCCAGGGAAAGTGTTGCAAGACCCAAATCGAAGGTCAGTCGTGAACCTGTCAGGTGACCCATAAGGCCAAACACCTCTCCCCAGAAATGTTCTATTTTAGGGCATTTACCCAGTATGTGCAATAGGGTCCCTCTATCCCCACATTCCCTCCAACAAAGAGGGGAGTATGTCCTACTAAACCCTGCTAACCTAGCCGGGGTTAGGTACCAACGAAGCAATATTTTTTGTGACTGTTCCCATAAATTTACGCTCTTTGTGGCTTTGTAGGTGGAGGCCACCGCACTTTTCCATTGGGATAGTGCATACGTGCTACTTAAGTCTAGTTCCCATGTCCTCATAGATGGCGTTTTTTCCATAATATTTTTCTTTCCAAGCAAATTGTAAAAAAGAGATATGCCTTTGATAGAGGTATGGGCATTAGATAAATATATATACACCCGCCAAGGGACTTTAATGTGGGTCATTAAAGGGGATACTAATAGGTGTGAGATCTGATTGTAGGCATATCGGTCTCCATCTGTCAGTCCGAATTCAATCTGGAGGGACCGGAAAGTTTTGAGCGCTGGTCCCACCTTTAGGTCCTCAAGCACTGAAACTCCTCTAGCCATCCATGTATGTATGTTTAGATTAGGGATAAGTAAATGCAGACTAGAGACAGGAAGTTGGAGGGACTTATGGTTGGGGTCTACATCGGTGTCATCCAGAAATTTTTTCCAAATCCGAAAAGTTACCACAGTGGTAGGTGACAGACCTGGCGGAGGACCGGGTATATTCCCAACAGACAACAACAAGTCATATAGGGTATAGTGTAGACACTGAAAGGCCTCCAATTCATACCACCTAGAGGTGGTCCCTCCTGGAAACCACTGCTTTGTCTGAGCCAGGATGGAGGCAGCATAGTAATCTTTAATGAGGACAAGACCTGCTCCTCCTGTTAGTTTAGATTTCAACAATTTATGCATAGCGCACTTAGCTTTCTTACCCTGCCATAGATATTTATTAATTTGAGACTGTGCTGAGGCAAAGAACTTTTCAGGTACCGGAACAGGGAGGTTTCTAAACAAAAAAATAAATTGAGGCAAGATCATCATCTTAAATGCAGCTAACCGCCCTGACCAGGTCGATTCCTTCCAGGAGAGATTCTGTAACTTATTGCTCAGTTCCAGGAGGAAGGGGGTGTAATTAGCCTTCACTAGGTTTTCCACTTTGGCAGTCAATGTTATACCTAAATACTTAATGCCGTCATCCTTCCACCTGAAGGGGAATCGGGACTCAAGTATGGTACGTGTAGTAGAATTAACACCTAACCCCAGAATGAAAGACTTGCTTTCGTTAACTTTATAGTACGACACACTGTTGAATAGTTTTAACGCATCAGATGTCGCAGCAAGGGAAGGACCCACCTCGGACATAATTAATATTATATCGTCGGCAAAAAGGCTTATCGAGTGTGTTTGGCTACCAACCTTGAACCCTCTAATTTTCGGATGGGACCTCACGTGTATGGCGAAAGGTTCCATTACTAAATTAAATATAAGAGGTGATAAGGGGCATCCTTGTCTCGTTCCATTAGAAATAGTGAACGGAGTAGATAGGATGCCTGACGTAAGAACTCTGGCTGAGGGTGTGGAGTACAAAGCCAGAATAGCGGACAATATATTGCCCCCAAATCCAAAATATTCTAGTGCTCTCTTCATGTATGACCAATGCACTCGGTCAAAGGCCTTCTCTGCATCCAAAGAGAGGAGCAGAGAAGGCCTTCGCTGTACCTGTGCCAAATGGATAATATTGATCATCCGCCGAGTAGCATCTGATGTTTGCCTGTGTTTCGTGAAACCAGTTTGGTCCGGGTGAATCAGTAATGGCAAGATATCCACCAGACGTAAAGCTATAAGTTTTGCGTATATCTTAACATCGATATTCAATAAAGAAATCGGTCTAAAATTAGAGGGTTGGGTGGGCTCCTTCCCTGGCTTAGGCAAGGTAATAATCAATGCTTCTAACATTTCTGCTGGAAAAGAGGCAGAGGCAGCAGCAGCGTGGTAAACTTTCAACAACTGAGGGGAGAGAATTGAGTTGAATACCTTGAAATATTCACCACTGAAACCATCTGGACCTGGTGATTTATTTATAGGGAGGGATTCAATAACTTTGGTTAGTTCTTGGGCAGTAAATGGTGAGTTCAAAAAGGCTAGATGCTCTGGTGACAGTGTAGGGATATCTAGTTTGCTCAGAAATAGTTCAATGCCCTCTGTGGAGGGTTGAGTAGTTGAGGGATCATCCTTCAAGTTGTATAAAGAACTATAGTACTCACTAAAGGCATCTGCCATCTCTTGAGGGTGGTATAGTTTCTGACTTGACCTATGGTGGAAAAGAAAGGGGATTTTGGTCTTATACCTATGACCTTTAAGAGTGTTTGCTAATAACTTACCCGCCTTATTCCCAGTAGAGTAATAGGACATCCTAAGTTTTTTGGTTATCCGTTCAAAATCATCTAAAAGTAGGATCCTAAGGTCATATCTAAGTTTACTTAATTGTTCAGTTACTATTGGGGTAGTATTAGACTTATTACAGACTTCTAATTTGGCGATATGGTCTGTTAGTTCAGTTACCCGTTGCTGCCTCTGCCTCTTAAGTCTTGCCCCCAACTGAATGCCTATACCACGCATATACGCCTTATGGGCGTTCCACACTACATAAGGATTTTGGACCGAACCCACGTTGTCAGCAAAAAAATTTACCAAATGCGATTTAATCTGTTCCCTTGTATCAGCATGCTGTAAAAGAAAATTGTTAAACCTCCATACAGGGCTTCGGTTGGAGGGAATAGAGTCCTCCACCATCAGAACCAGTGATGCGTGGTCAGACCACGTGATAGTGTTAATCTCAACTGACTTAGTTTTCAACAAGACCTGTTGATCCACCAGGAAAAGGTCTATTCGGGTATATACCCCATGCGGTGGAGAAAAGTAGGTAAAGTCCCTCTCATTGCTGTGCAAACAGCGCCAGGCGTCGAAGACACCCTGGCGGTGTAATAGTGGTAATAGAGAAGGTTGGTGGCGTGTGGATTTAGAAGTAGAGTCAATTCCGGGGTCAGGAACAATGTTGAAGTCCCCGCAGAGTATAAGGTAACCCTTTCGGACTGCAGAAATTTTCTTGGCAACTTTGTTGAAAAAACGGATTTGGTGAGTATTGGGGGCATATACGGTAGCTATGGTATAAATAACAGAGTTCACTTCGCAGATTAATATAAGAAATCTCCCCAGTGGGTCTTGGATCTGTGCATGCAAAGAGAAGGCAACCGAGTCTCGTATAGCAATCAATACCCCTTTGGTTTTAGTGTCCGCGTTAGCCGTAAATACGTGGGGGAAGCATTTATGTGAACACTTTGGAGGTGCTTTACTGCTGAAATGAGTCTCTTGAATGCAAAGAATATCCCCATTATGCAATAAGGCCTCTCTCCACATAGATTTTCGTTTCACTGGATGGTTCAGTCCTTTAACATTCATAGATACAACTCTCAGCGGCATTATAACTGAATTTTTTTTTTAATATTCTACAATGCTTTGTTGAGAAGCAGATGACAGGCGCTTGCCAGGGAGCAGTGAGTTAATACTCCAAGACAAAAGAATGCCAGATCCTTGAGAGAAGAAAACCGGAAACAAATGGTGATCTCGTGATATCCCAGCCTAGGTGCATCCGTCCCACCATGTATGTGCAGCTAATAGGACATAAAACCCTTATCCATCTGCTACATATTACATCCAAATTATAAGCTGGATTAAAATGTATGTTTATAACATACATTCCCTTGACGTTTACAGAGTCTGTAATTTAAAATCTTATATTAGGCTTTATTAGAATTTTCTATAGTTTATTGTTTAGTTTATTTATCTTATATAAGCTTTATTGGATGCAAGGGATCTGGAATGGGGATGTCAGATTTTTCTTTGTTGTCTGATGAAGAGATGAAATCACTGACCAAAAATAACCTGCTGATCATTGGTCTGTATAGGTGTCCTGCACTTACCATGTTGACCACTAGATGTCACTGTGTACACTGTGTTGTACAGGGAACGTTTGTTCTTTGGAGCATTTTGTTACGGCCATGTGTTCCCCGGATCATTGATCAGGTTGCGCACACAGTGTGTGTGATCGATGTTGTTCCCCCGGTGATAGGTCAGTGTGAGGCAAGTGGGGCTCATTGTATCCAGGGCTCCTTGCGATTGGGAGTTTTCAGACCGCTGTGACAGGCCATCACAGCGGTCACATGATTCTAAAGCGGAGTTCCACCCATATTTATGTTCACAGCGCCGGCAGAAGCAATTACTCTGCTGCCATCTAGTGGCGGTAGATGTAATTGCAGTAATGCCGCCCAAGTAATAGGAACTGCGTTACCGTGAGGGGAAGAGTAATCAGGTAGATTACTCGTTACCCTAAAAAGGGGCTGCGTTAGGTAACTGCATTTATTGTAACTCCGTTACTTACAACACTGGTAATGACTGACATGATGTCTATTCAGGTCTTATTTTGACTATACACAGTTGACTTTTTGGAGCTTGCCAACCACTTTAAACTACAAAAATCTGCCACCTGTGTTTTTAACCTTTTTACCAATGCTGACCAATCAAAACCTAAAGGGTAACTTCACATTCGTGGAAAAGAATAGAAAATAAAAAACGAATATAGCATATACAATTATGACACATTGTCGTACAAAGTCATGTTGTAATTGAATGTTATTAAAAATTACTTTTTTTTTTCAATCTGAAGCTCTGTCATTTTCTGTAAATGCAATGCAATATGGCTACCTGGATGTGTTCTGTACGTAGAATGTGTACAGAACGCCCCCCAGAAACATAATTTCCTGCTTGTGTAATTGGCTCACTGATTTTCCCAGAAGTCTGCACTAAGATACAAGTCAGATTTCAGGCATCCTCTGCAACAAATCTTTTTTTTTTTTTGTGAGATACTCTCAATAGGAAATCACATCTAAAGGGATGCAGACCTTGTAGTTTACCTCATTAGAGCCCAGCAGCTGCAGCAGCTGGTTGATAATTCTGAAACCACTCCCATTAGATTAACTTTCCAAAGGGACACAGATAAACACACATGGGCCCAGATTCACAGAGCGATTACGCCTGCGCAACAGGAGATGCTCGTGCGTAAGTCTAAATGTGCGCGTGCGTTTCGTTGCGCGGCATCCCCAGAACGAGATACGCAAAAAATCGACTTTTTTTTGTCCCGCGTAATTTCGTTAGACTGGCGCATCCGTCCGCGCAAAAGTGCGATAGACACACCATTGATTTGCTAGTCAAATATGCTAATGAGGGACTTACGGGGATCCACAAAACAACGTTGGGGCAGCGCAGGCGACGCAGTGTGCGCAACAGCAAAATGTCCTGTCTAAAATTAGAGCTGATAAAAGCTGGTCTAAAAAAAGAAAAAAAGTCTACTTGTTAGATAAAGCAACACTGTTAGTGAGCAGCTCAGCAGTCACACGTGTTGCTCAACAATCTGTATGCCAACATGCCAGGGGCATCGTCGCACATAGCTATACTACTGACTTTAGATGAACAAAGAAGGAGGAGGGCACGGAGGATGGCACGGAGGATGGCACGGGAGAGGATATACCGTACCCGCATAGACCTGTTTGGCATGAGTGATTCTGAGGTGTATCGCATCTTCAGATTCACCCCTCATGCCATCCTGGAATTAACCACAACCCTGCAGGATGACATCACCAGCCCAACACACCGCTCACATGCAGTGCAGCCACTGGTCAAGGTCCTGGCAACACTCCATTTCCTTGCCAGTGGCTCTTTTCAGCGTACAAGTGGAGTGGTGGCTGGGATGTCACAATCCTCCATGAGCAGATGTGTGCACCAGGTTGTCCCTGCAATACTCAGACGCATGGCTAACCAAATCATCAAACCCACCACTGAGGACCTGCGGCTGAAGACAATGACAGATTTCTACAGAATTGCCAGATTCCCACGCACTGTGGGGGTCATTGATTGCACACATGTGGCACTCCAGCCCCCCCAGGAGACAGAGCACATGTACCGCAATCGGAAGCATTGGCATTCCATCAATGTACAGGTGATAGTCGATGCCCAAGGCCTCATATGGCACGTCCGTGCCAAACACCCAGAGTCCAGCCATGACAGCTACATATACAATCAATGCCACATCCGATTGGAATTCGATCAGAACGTGTATGGGGACACCTGGCTGGTTGGTGAGTGACATGGGTGGCAGGCATGACTATCCCCTCCCATGATGCACATCACAAGGGGCACATGCATGACTAACATCCTCCTGTCTTTTCCCTTACAGGTGACTCTGCATATCCACTGGGACCCCATCTCATGACTCCTATCCGGAACCCCCAAACTCCAGGAGAGGAAAGATACAATCAAGCACATGCTCAAACACGAGCAGTGGTGGAGCGCACCTTTGGCATCCTAAAGTCACGTTTCCGATGCCTGGATAAGTATGGGGGTACCCTCTTGTACTCCCCAAACTTTGTGTGCCAGATCATCGGTGCATGTTGCATGCTGCACAACTTTGCAGAAAGAAAGGGCCTGCAGATTGGCCTACGTGATGACCTGACCCCTGAACCAGACAACCCCCCCTAACCGAGGGTCCCTCGTCTTCTGAGGGAAGAGCAGCCAGGAGACAGCTCACATTAGGCATCTTTGCACGTTAAACACACACATTAATCATGGCACAATGAGAATACATGCATGCACACCACTGTGGTCCCTAGCACACACACCCCACATCCACATCAAATTGGATTGGCACCAGTCCACCATGCTGGACTTGTGAGCAGCAACGCCACGCCAAGGCTCCAATTATGTCACTGTACATTCATACACCATTCACACGGACCTGGGGATCACTTCTCCCTGGTCCTGGGGAACCCTTCTCCACCAAAATTGAGGGTAACTCCCCTTTTCTGGCAGGAATGTCACCCCCACATTCACACAGCATTCACAACCCAAAAAAAAAAATGACCTGCAAAATCAAAAAATTTCCAGCAAAAAAAAATTGAAAAAAAATAAAAAAAAATGAAAAAAAATAAAATATTGGGGGAAAAACAAATTACTGCCCTCTGCGTGAGCCACGCCTGGGGCGCCCCTGGCCACGGCCCCGGCTTCTCAGGGGAGACTCATGGGGAAGGGGTAAAACCGGGGAAGGAGGATCAGCCCCTGATCTCTGCCCACCTGGTGGCCTGCCCTCCAAGGCCACGGCAATTCTGTCCAGGGCAGCACCAACTGTTGCCGTGTTGGCCTGGATAGCCAGGGTAAGGGCCCTCACATCCTGCCCAACACCTGCTGATGTCGTCTGCAGTTCATTTAGGCAGGTTGTGAAAGCCCGGGAGTGGGAGTCCAGGTTCCCCAGCGTATCCTTGATGGAGGACAGGCTCTCCTCCATCCGCACCAATGTCTGGCTGACCTGTCCCAGATGGCGGGTCTGGAGGAACTGGTCCCTTCTCAGGGTGGCGGGCAGGAGATCGGCCAACCCCCTGGTGGTCTGGGATGACATCCTGCCTCCAGCTGATGCTTGTGGCCGGGGAGAAGGGGAGGCCCTTGTGAGGGGAGCCATGTTGGGGGAGGAGGGGGGGGCTCCCCCTTAGGGATGCTTTGGGATGGCTTGTTGGCAGGCCTAGATTGCAGGTTGCCGACCCACCATGCCAGAGGATCAGTGGTATGAATGAGGCCAGCAGTAGAGGAAGAAAGCAGCTGCAGAGCAGAGCCACATAAGCCAATGCCTCAAGTATAGAATGGGCTCCTGTCATAGGCGGAGTGATACCAAATGCAATCTGCCTGGGGCAGCAACAGCTAATAATAATTGAATAGAAGACTGTTATTAAAGGTACGTTTATTACTAAAATCACAGTGTACATATGGGCATATCTGGTTTGCAGTGGTTACTAGGCTACTTTCAAACTGATCTGCAGGTGTAATGCAGTACACCTGCAGGTTACCTGTACTGAGCCATAGACTTTTGGTTTTACCTTTCAGAAAGTGCACCACACCTGCAGGATACAATAGAATTCTATGGCAAAGTGTAGCTAAGCCGCAGGAAAGCCACAGATGCACTGTGCTGCACCCGCGTTGTGTGTAGACTGCATACAATCCATTTAAAAGCAGCCTTAGGGAGGCGCATGCGCGGCAGCTCCCAAGATGGCCGCCGGCTTCTAGAGCTCCGCTCCACCGCGGCCTAATCTCATCCACCGGAGCGGACCGAGCGCCCCCCCAGCTTCCAAACCGGACCCGTCCTATAGGGGAAGCCGCGCTGACATCGCGGATGTCCTCACAGCCGGCCAGGAGGGACCTCTCCGGTCAGATGGCAGCTTCACCCGGCCCCCTCAGCTATGCCAATATGGCGGCGGCAGCGCGAGGCCTGCAGGCCTCAGACAGCTTGGAGGACTCCATCGCTGACCAGGACCTGCTACAGCCGCAATCCCCAGGTATGGACTATCCCCCCCTGGCACCAAGTGCTTCTCCTGCCTCCACAGAGTCTTTGCTGGGCAGGATGAGTGCAGGCTACCCTACTACTCCCATGACAGACCCTCATACAGGGATGCTGCTGACTGTTACAGAGGCACATGAGGAGACCCCTGTTCCCACAGATTTCCCCTCCATGATGACTGCCTTCTCCCAGATGTTATCTAAGAGCCTAGCACTGAACGCTGCGCAGATTACATCATCCATTCACGCAGACTTACAACAGCTAGGGGTGCGGATTGACAATATTGAACAGAAGGCTGATCAGGCTGTAGCACGAATCAATCAGAACTCTGCTAGGATGCAGGAGATGCAGGACCAATTAGAAACTGCTTTTGCTAAGATTGACGACCTCGAAAATAGATCGAGACGCTATAATTTTAGGATAAGGGGGGTACCGGAATCTGACAAGGAAGTTCAAGTAGCAGTGAAATCGCTCATTAAAACCCTTATCCCTGACATTGCTGAACACCGCCTGGAGCTGGACAGAGCGCATAGGGCACTGCAACCTCCCCGGTCGGATGGCCTGCCAAGGGACATTATAGTTAAACCGCACTACTACTCGGTTAAGGAGGAAGTGATGAGAAAATTTAGATATGCAGACAACATTATGTTAAACGGTCACAGGATTCAAATATTTGCTGATCTCTCTCCGTATACAGTGCAAAAACGGCGTGCCCTCAAGCCCTTATTGCAGGTCCTTATGGACAAGGATATCACTTACAGATGGTCCTTTCCACTCCGCCTGAACTTTTGCTACAAGAATAAAAGTTTCGGATTCTCCTCCCTTGCAGAAGGGGAGCGCCTCCTGATTCAGTTGGGCTTGATCTCCTTGGATCCTCCGGCCTCCCTTACCAACAGAGGAGCTCCCGCTTCCACGAAGAGGCCTTCGCCTGCAAGCCCACTACAACAATCCTGGCTGAAGCAAAACCATAAGCGTTCCAAAGAACATGTGCAGTCCTGAAGGTCAACGTACTCTGCTCCTCCTTCGGAACAGGGCTGTGCTCCTGAATGACTGTCCCTTACCAGTGATTTTTGGGGAAGTCCCCCCTCTCCTTGTTTTATTAATTATTTTTTGTTATCTTACTTTTTTCCCCCTTTTTTTTTTGGCTCACACTGACGGCCCGTCTTACTGAACTTTTAGCTAATGAACAGACTTTAAATTGGATGGTTTGTCCCCCCCAGGGGGTCTGGGCTCCTTGTTTGAAATTGGGTCAGTCGGTGCGGCACTGAGGGGGGATGAGGGCCCGGAGCCCTTGCGCTCTGGCGGCCTCCCTGAATGTAAGGGCTATGTCTGGTTCACACTCCTTTCCCGGTTCTTAGTTATTCCCTGGGAGGGGGTCTCTTTTTTCTTTTTTTTTCCCCAGCCCTCTACCTACTTCGACTATCTTTTAGCACTCCTTCGGGAGTTGGGGCGCTCGGTTACTGGGTATCATGGGCCCGGGATAGGCCCTAAGTGATGGCTTCTCTCTTTATTTTTAATTTTTTTGTTTTTTGTTTTTTTTTCTCTCTAAGGTGGCAGGCCTGTGGTGGACTCAGTGCGCCTCCGCAGGATTGGGAGCCCATTTGGTGCTGCCAGTTCGACTTTAAGCCTCCCTGCTATGGGGGGACATTGCCCCCCCATCGGTTGGGAGGAAGAGGTAGGCTTAGACGCCTCGCCCGGGTGGGTGGGGGAGGAGTCTGGGGACCCTCCGAAAAAGATCAATTTGTGTTACTGTTCGCATGTTTTTTTTTGTTCCAATTGGACATGGCTATTGTTATATTTTCTCGTGTCTCCCTCTTATTCATCTCTTTTCTTCTCTCTCTCCTTCTCTCATGCTCATCGGAATGGTTGGCGGTCCCGCGGGGAATTTCGGTCTGTCCTCCCAGGTCCCGGAATCAGGAATCCCGGTCGGTCCGTACACAGAAAAGAGACTCCCTCACAAGTTCAAGGTAGGCCACGCCTTCTTGGTATAGATTCCTCTCCTCTGATCCATGACTGACACACACTCTCCCCCGCCTCTTCTCAAGATTATCTCGCATAACACGCAGGGCCTCAACTCCCCAGTCAAACGCAGGAAACTCCTCCAACTCTATCGCTCTATGCACGCGGACGTCCTCCTATTGCAAGAGACACACTTCCCGTCCACTTATAGACCAACGTTCCTTCATCAGCGTTTCCCTCAATTTTTTCTAGCATCAGCAGATAACAAAACAAAAGGGGTTGCTATTTGTTTCGCCCGACATATCAACCTTTCCCCTTTGGACACAATAGTGGACCCCCAGGGACGCTATGTCCTGGTCTCCGGCCATATAGACGGGGAGTTATACACCTTTGTTTCCTACTACGCACCCAACAAGGGCCAGAGATCCTTTTTTGACTCCTTATTAAACAAGTTACAGCCCCACCTCAAGGGGACTGTTTATATGGGCGGAGACTCTAACATAGCTTTTGACTTCTCCCTTGACAAGCTGGCAGGCGGTAAAGCTAAACCAAAGCGCCCATCTAGGCAGAGCTCTAAAATAGCTAATCTAATACATACTGTGGGTCTAATTGATGCTTGGCGCGAAGCCAACCCGAGAACAAAAGACTATACACATTTTTCTGCGCCCCACAATTCCTTTGCTAGGATAGACCACATTTTTATCCACGCGGCGACTGTTCCTCTTATAAGACATTCTAGAATCATAGACTCCCCCCTCTCGGACCATTCCATGGTCACAGTGACAGCTCAGAGATCTACAGGCATGGGTGACCGGCCCCGTTGGCGTCTGAGAGAGTCGCTTTTGAGCGACCCAATACAATGCTCCTTACTGGAAGCAGACATTAAGGACTATTTCACGACTAACGCGACGGGCGAGGTCTCCCCTTCCACAGTATGGGCGGCCCATAAGTCGGTCATTCGAGGGAAGCTGATACAGCTGGCCGCCAAACTCAGGGCGGAGCATAGGGCGGACACACTCAAACTTTCGGAAGAATTCCGTCTGCTGTCTAAAACCCATAAACGTAATCCCACATCCGAATCCCTCGCCCGGTTAGATGAAACTCGGGCTCGCCTTAATCTCGCCCTGACGACGGCTGCTGAACAACACCTTAGGTGGACCGGAGTCAAATTCTACTCCCAAACTGATAGGATAGGCTCTCGTCTGGCCACAAAGCTGAGTCCCAACAGCGCACGCTGGCCTTCCCTAGAATCCGCACACCCTCGGGGTATCTGACTCAGAACCCAGCTAAGATTATGGACACCTTCCTGAACTTCTATTCCGACCTGTACAAACCTAATCGCTCAGTCCCCAACAAGGCGCAACAAAATTTTTTTGAGGACATTCCCCTACCATCCTTGTCGGCGGAACATAGGGACCTCCTGGAGGGTCCATTCACTCAGGAGGAGGTTTTGGACACCATTAAGGCCCTTAAACTCGGTTCCTCCCCAGGACCAGATGGCTTCTCTACTGGCTACTACAAGAAATTTGGCGGCTGTTTGGCCCCTCACTTGGCACGGTTGTTCAACTTTCTCAGGGATGGAGCCACTCTGGGGACGGACTTGAATTCTGCTTATATTTCGGTAATTCCGAAACCGGATAAGGATCATAGTGAGGTATGCAATTATCGCCCAATTTCGCTGATTAATAATGACATTAAAATTATGACCAAAATTCTGGCGAACAGAATGTCCAGTTTCATAGCAGCATATGTTCACAAAGATCAGGTGGGCTTCATACCGGGGCGACAGGGGCCTGATCAGGTCAGACGAGCCGTAGACGTGATCTCCCTACTTGCCTCGGGCTGGGATGGGGGGCCACCACAGAAAGGTTTCCTGCTCTCCATTGACCTTCACAAGGCATTTGACTCTATAGATTGGGCGTACTTGACTGGAGTGCTGAAGAAGTGGGGTTTCGGCCCTAAATTCCTGAACCTTATCAGTTCACTCTACTCAAGTCCCTCCGCACAGGTGCGCTTACTGGGCAGATTCTCGGACTCTTTCTCTATTGGCAGGGGGACCAGGCAGGGTTGCCCTCTCTCCCCGCTTCTTTTTGCGGTGGCCATCGAAACTTTAGCAATAGCCCTATGAACAAATCCCGACATCAAGGGGGTGACTTGCGGGTCTCAGGAACATAAATGCGCACTATACGCGGATGACCTCCTGCTCTTTATCACCTCGCCTCTACTCACCACCCCAATCATTATGGACACTCTGCGGAACTTCAGTGGGATCTCTGGTTTCCATGTTAACTTAAGCAAGTCATTAGCTATGAACGTCTCTGTTCCCCCTGACCTAATCAAACAACTCTCCATGAATTTTACTTTCTCCTGGGCTCCCTCGCAAATCACGTATCTAGGTATTAAGCTAACACCGGAGGTCCATGGTCTCTTTAAGGCCAACTACCCCCCTATGGTTCTTAGATGCAAAGGTGATCTGGAACGTTGGGCTAAGTGTGGTCTATCCTGGCTGGGCCGCATACATGCAGTCAAAATGACACTTCTCCCGCGTCTTCTGTACTTATTTCGCGCTCTCCCAATCCCCATAAGAAAACAATTTCTAGGCAAGTTCCAATCTGACATTGTCCGCTTTGTGTGGGGGAAAAAAGGTTATAGATGTCCCTGGGGTACACTTTGTCGCCTTAAAACACAAGGAGGTTTGGGACTTCCTGATCTATGGGAATATTACCAAGCAGCGCAATTAACGCAACTGTCGGCGGTCTTCTCCAGGGGGCCGAAGCCAGATTGGCTGGCAATGGAACGACAAGCTACCCCCTTACATACAATCGACTTTCTTCTGGGTTGCAACCCCAAACACAGGCCAGCCATACTGTCTCCCACCCTTTCTCACTCGGTGGCCCTATTTTCCAAACTGTCTTCCCTACGCACCCTAATATCCCCTTTAAAGCCCCTGACACATATTTTTAATAACACTGACTTTCCCCCTGGGCTGGATATCAAGGCCTTTAAGTGGTGGACAGACAGGGGCCTCTACAGAATAGGGCACTTTCTTTCGCCGGCGGGTTCGCTCTCCCTCTCTCACTGTAAGGACAAGCTAGACATGCCTGACACTGAACGGTTTAGATTCTCCCAAATTTCCCACTTTCTACATTCCATTCGGCAGGATAGATCAGTACCCCCAACTGTTACTCCTTATGAAATTTGGTGCTCTAACATGGTGGATCAGAGGGGAGGTATCTCCTTGATTTATTCGGCGCTGAAATCCAGGACGGATAAACCGTCTTATGCTCGGGCCTGGGAGGAGGACTTGGATGACTCGTGGAACACGGCAGTTTGGTTTCGCTCGGCAGAGCGGGCATACAAAGGTATTCTAAACGTCTGTCTTATAGAAGCCAGTTTGAAAATTATGTTAAGGTGGTATTATGTCCTTTCCAGGCTGGCAAAAATGTTCCCAGGGACTTCCCCTCTTTGCTTTAGGGGATGCGAACTAGAGGGCTCCATGTTCCACACCTGGTGGGCATGCCCCCGCATCAGATCATTTTGGAAGAGGGTCTTTCGAATTCTGGGCTCCTTGACAGGGAAAGTAATGCCCCCACAGGCTAATATAGCACTCCTGAACCACTGCATCCCTGACCTCCCCAGACATCTCCAGAACCTTTCATTATTTATCCTCCTAGGGGCCAAAATGACTATAGCGAAGGCCTGGAAGAAGCCCTCTGTCTCCTTCTTGGCGATTAAGAGGAAAGTTTCATGGATTATGTCCCAAGAGCAAATTGTAGCCAAATGGTCGGACCAACCTGACAAATTTATTGCCACATGGGAACCGTGGGCCACCCTCTGCAATATTTCTCTTATACCTGGGGTTCAGCCTGGAAGCGACATCGCCTCTCCCCACTCCTGATGGCATTTCTCTACTATCCCTTTCTCTCCCCCTTCCCACGTTTCACTCTCTCTCTTTCTTCTGTCACCTCTCTTGGTGTTTTGTGATTCTTACATGCTGGTTGAGTCTGTTCATGCTCATTTCAAAGTTGGTTGCCTGCATAGCCATGTACAACGAATGGTTCTCCTATGGGGTGGGATCTGGAGGACACCTTTAGTGAGGACTCTGTGACTTTGGCTCCCGGGACGCAGCTTGATCCCCCTGGGGGCGTTCGGGAAGCCGAGAGTCGTGGGGTCTGAACTCCTGACATGTTTCTATATAAGGTCAGGCTTGACGTCCACTAGGGTAGTTTAATCTATGCTACCTCCATAGTTGGGTTATGTTAGCAGGCTTTGTTATCTTACTGAATGGACACATATTGCTCTAGTACTATTATGGGGGTCTATTTTGGCCCCGTTCTTTCGGATGTCATTGTCTATTTTGCTTATTGTTATTGTGAAAATTTCAATAAAACTCTTTAACCTAAAAAAAAAAAAAAAAAAAAGCAGCCTTAGGCCCCTTTCACACGATTGGTTTTATTTAATCGGACCCTCTATTCGCCTCTATGGAGCCGCAGATGTAAACAGACATATGTCCGTTTACCCCCGCCTATCTCCAATCCGATCTGCTAAAATAACAAAAGTGGATCTGTCCCCATTCATCTGATTTCACAGGGCCCATAGAGTAGAGTGGGCCGTGTCTGTGTCTGTTTTGCATATGCAGAGTGGACACAGACCTGTCATTCATCCACTCTGCTCATTGTGGCCTGTGACTAGTTACTAAGTCGCTTAAAGGGACACTAAAGTCATTTTTTTTTTTTTTTAAATAACAAACATGTTATACTTACCTCCACTGTGCAGTTCGTTTTGCACAGAGTGGCCCGGAAAGCTGTCTTCTGGGGTCCCTCGGCGGCTGTCTGGGCTCCTCC
Organism: Rana kukunoris; assembly: GCA_029574335.1. Lineage (NCBI taxonomy): Eukaryota > Metazoa > Chordata > Amphibia > Anura > Ranidae > Rana > Rana kukunoris. The sequence goes on from JAJQKJ010001295.1 coordinate 87,294, forward strand.
TCGCAAAAGCTTTCCATCTTCATGCGAGGGCGCTCGCACAGTGGAAAGCTTTTGCGAGCGTGCTCCCGTGATACAGCGGCGGCCATAGCCACCGACTGTATCACTCGACCCCGCCCCCCGGCGCGCCGCGTCATCCGCTGTGATTGACAGCAGCACCAGCCAATGGCTGCGCTGCTATCAATCCGCCCAGCCTAGCCAATCAACGGCCAGGCTGGGAACCGAAGAGGATGACGTGGACGCGCCCAGGAGTTTCGAACGGTCAGGTAAGTAAAACGGGGACTCGGGGGGGGGGGGGGTGCTGCTGTGAGAAGTTTTTTTACCTTAATGCATAGGATGCATTAAGGTAAAATAACTTTTACCTTTACAACCCCTTTAAGTGGCCCTTACTCTTCAAAAGGTTGGGCACCCCTGATCTACATCCATTATAAATAAGGTTAACAAGTTAAAAGTTTACATCAGGCTGTAGAGAGCAAAACTTGGTAATACTAATTACAAGGATATAGTGGTGTCAATTAGACATGTGCACACTGAAATATTTTGTTTCGGAATTTTGTTTTCGTCTGAAAAATAATTTTATTTAGTTACTCCCGAAATTCATTTTTATCTATTTTTTTTTTTTTTTTTAAAAATGCATTCGTCCAAAAATCCAAATTAATTAATGTTGAATCTGTCATTGAAGGCTTATGGTGTCTGTCGAATGTTCTAAGAAGATTTGTCGGTATCTTTAAAAAAAAAAAAGATTTGACGGAATCTTTAAAAAAAAAAAAGAAAAAAAGAAGAAGATTCGACGGTATCTTTAAAAAAAAAAAAAGATTTGACGGAGCAATGAAACTATAAGATGCCGCAATCGTACATTTCCCGTCGAATGTTCCGACTACAAGCTATAGAAGAATTCTAATGTTGTATGACTAATAATAATTATATTTATTAATTATTATTACTAGTCAACCAACATTAGAATTTCTCTATAGCCTATTGGCAGAGCATTTCACCATAAATGTCCGCTTGCTGCGATTGTATGTTTTTAGCTACTTCATCGAATCTTCATGTCTCTCTATGTCGAATATTTTCTCTTTATGTAGAATAATATTGGACTGATAGAGTTAAGGTTAGGCATTCGACCGCAAAGAAAATGAAAATAAAGCATTTGTTTATGTCGGATCTTTCGTTTTTTGTTTTCTGTGCTTTCGTAACGAAAATACCTGAAGTTCAGAGGAGGCTGAAATTTCACCTGGTCAGGAAGGGGGTATATGTGCCCAGTAAGCAAGTGGTTAAACATATATAAACCAGGGACGTTTTTTCTCCTGCAATTGAAATTGCGACCCACTTATAGCGCTGGTTCCAAGAAAGCTATCTGCTGAGCATATAGACAAGTATGCTTAAGAACAAGCTTCAGAAAAAATATATTTGAAAGCCAGAATGTTACCATTATGTATTGTTGACAGCTAGCTTCTAATAAGGTTGAAAAAGTCAAGAAGAAGATACTTGTGGTTCCTTTAGGCAAAAAAGCTGTGCAAAGGGCAAAGAGATGTTTAAATGAGAGCAAGGAGAGGTGAGACATCTGCTCAATGTCTTCAGCACTGTGCTCAAACCAGTTGTACCAGGTCATATATTAATGCACTAAGGACCTATTTATATTTGTCCTCTGTCTCACACTTTAACACAGCTTCCCTTTTCCCACAGATTAATTTGATCATGCACATACTACATTAAACCATGATTTCAGGGTCAAAGCAATGACTGGTAACACAAAAAAGACATCATACTATGAAAGTAAATTGGAGTACTGGGTCTCTTGAACATGTGAAGGATTCCCTTTCTGGGGAATTAGCCAACAATGTAATTGGGAGCAGAGAAAGTACTGCACCCAGCATTTAACAATAACCCACCAGTATGGAAGAACTACAAACAATGAAAATGTTATATTTTTTACAAAAAGGAGGATAGATGCACTGAGGTCATCCTTAGGTGGGACCTCTAGAAAGACAACATTGCTTCCACCAGGAGGCAAGGGTGCTTCTCTACAGTATGCTTAAAGAACAAGATTCCAAAGTAATTTCATGATACAATCTTTATTCTGCTGTTAATCAATTTTATCATTAAATTACCTAAGGCTCTTGGACATTTGTTTGGCACACACTTTGGATTACAATGGGAAGAAAAAAATGTAAAAATGCCAGATTTTTGAGAATTCAAAAAATCAGACCAAGATAAATCACTTTTTATCCACCTTTAATGTGACCTATAATCTGTGCAAATGAAAGCTGAATTTGTTGTTTATTGTCAAAAAAAAAGTACTTGCATAGGTGTACAAACCCACTTATAATTAGGGATGTGTCAATTTCTAGAATTAACAAGTCACATTAAAACTGATGCTAAATAGTAGTTACCGTGTTTCCCCCGAAAATAAGACCTCGGCCGGTCACATAAACGAAGAGTGACGTTATAACAAAGGTATTTGGCACAATTATATTACAGAAACACACAAGTTGTAGAGTATATACTACTGTAATAAAGTGGATTATAGAATTTTTTAAGCATTCCAACTCAGTTCACAATGGGGATTCATGTCAGGGAGGAAGAGAGAGGGGGAGAGCAGACAGCACATTACATGGTAAGATCTACCCTGAAAATAAGCCCTACTATGTCTTTTGTTAAGCCCATATATAGTTTGGCTGTTCTATTAGGATTTTGTCTGACATTTACCCAGTTGAATCTTACAACAAAACCCATTGTCTGCAAAGAGCTTAAAAGCATCAAAGAGATCTTATTGATGAAAGGTATCAATCAGGAGAAGGTACACAAAAATTCCAAGGCATTGGATATACTGTACCATTTGACCCAGTGAAGACAGTGATCAACAAGTGGAGAAAATATTACATAATTCCTTAAAAATGTATGAGAAAAAAACAAGAAGAAAACTGATCTGGGGGGTTGGAAAGAGGTCCACAGCAACACTAACCACTTGCCTACTGGTCACTTTTACTCCCTCCCTGCCCAGGCCAATTTTCAGCTTTCAGCGCTGTCACACTTTTAATGACAATTGTGTAATCAAACACAATATACCACAAAAATCCTCCTGCGCTCTGGTGTATCGCCAAACTGGGTGTATCAGTATGGTATAAAGGCAAAGTCTTAAGTCTTGCAGCCCTCCACAGAACAAAGGGTGTTCATATGGCTAAAATGAAAAAGAAAAGAAAGGAGGGCGCACCGACCTTGTGCATTACCACTTATACATTTTAATATACACAAAATAAAAAGCAATGGTCCTACTTACAAACATTCAGTAGTAAGCGCATTAAAAACAGCTGAACCTGGACCTCACGGCACCTGCCAGTCAGACCCTAAACACCAATGTGGCTGACGCGTTTCTGGGGCGTACCCCCTTCTTCAAAGCCTAGGTGGTCTGCGATAACTCTCTCTTCCTGCAAACCATCCCTTTATAGGTGCATGTGTGCATACAGGCGCAGCAATTCGTCACTAGCTGGCTGGTCCCGCCTTTCTTACGGGACTCCGCCCACCCCATTAGTCGCCCAAATGGGCTCCATCTGTGTGGAGGGGCAAGTTGATCTAGGTGCCCATCCTATACGATGGGGTACACAGCAAGTGACACAAGACTGGCAATGCAGCAGTGCAATGGGATCACCAAACTCTCAATTGCCATATGTCTACTGGCAGCTCCACTACAGCCTGGCCTATTCGCCAGGACCTACAACAGGGCTTTTAATGCAACAGCAGGCCGAGGGGTACAACATGAAGGTACCCACCTGGTGAATCCTGTGCCCGAGGAGACATCCACTTACACCTCAGGCTGCCACCGCTCCACCGTCGGCGCCCTGGTTTAGCTGGAACGCACGCCATCCACAATCAGGAAGTGCGGGGCCTTCTGCGTTCCACCCCGCACTGCATACGCGCGCACGCAGATATGCGCGCGCACACAGATATGCGCGCGCATAGCATGTGGATTGCGTTCCACGGTCACAGGAAGTGCGGGTGTTTGCGTTCCACCCGCTACTTCCGGTTTGGTGCCAGCCAATGAACGGGCTCCCATAGCTCTAAATGGCGGTGCAGGGTGCAGGAACTAACCTCCCACATTAAACTGATGAAGTGTGGCCCAAAAAAACCCTTGCACCATATATGCACACATATCCCCACAAAAGGATGATAGTCCACTAGATTAAATTAAATTAATAAATATTCACTCCAATAAAAGCTCCCTATCTATAGCAAAAAATAAAAACAGAACTTCTCAGGATAGAGCTGGGAGGGGGGGGGATAAAATGCTCTATCCTGAGAAGTTCTGTTTTTATTTTTTGCTATAGATAGGGAGCTTTTATTGGAGTGAATATTTATTAATTTAATTTAATCTAGTGGACGACATTGTTGCTATTTTTAGTATAGGGTTCTCTTTATATATACTGTACAAGTAGACTGTAACTATATGATACAACCAAATGAGGTGGTCCTAAAAACGATATATTTCTCTCTCTCTCTATTCCCATGGGACTAGTCCCAGGGGTTCCGTGCAAGGAGGGCTGTCACTAAGTGCTATTGGTGCATAGATACTGGCCCCTACGTAGCGATATATATATGCTAATATTGGGTATATTCCTACGTTTGGGCCTTTTTGCATTCTCTACATATTTATATCTATATACTTATTCAAACTCGTATGTAGATACCGTGTTTCCCCGAAAATAAGACGTACTCCGAAAATAAGCCGTAGCGGGATTTCGACGCAAGATAGAAATATAAGACACCCCTCCGAAAATAAGACGTATCGATGTAGTGTCGAATCTCCGAAAATAAGATGTAGTGTCGAATCTCCGAAAATAAGATGTAGTGTCGAATCTCCGAAAATAAGATGTAGTGTCGAATCTCCGAAAATAAGATGTAGTGTCGAATCTCCGAAAATAAGATGTAGTGTCGAATCTTGTAGTGATATCTTGTAGTGGTACAACCAGACAAGATGAGTGCAAAAAGAAAGAGTTATTCTGTTGAGTACAAGAAAGGAATTGTGGAGGACTCCCGAGGCAAGAATCTTACGGCTTTTTGCAAAGAGAAGAAGTTGGATATCCGAATGGTCCAAAAATGGCGTGCAGAATACGATAATCTCAGTCTACAGGTGGACAGAGGAAATGCTAAGAAGCGCAAGTGTGGTTCAGGTAGGCAACCTTTATTTTCTGTAATAAAAATAAGACACCCCCCGAAAATAAGCCATAGTGTGATTTCTTGAGGAAAAAAAAATATAAGACGGTGTCTTATTTTCGGGGAAACACGGTAGTACCGGTAATATTGTTACTAGTTTATTATACTCTAGGATGGCCTGTTCACACAGATTAGACCACGAATGCTTTTTATATGTATCCTAAAAGATGTGCAGTTTATACAGCGTGCTTTTAGTATGTTATATATGTTTTTAATATATTTGCCTGTATATACTATGTTTTATTATATTCATTATATGTGTGTATATATATCGTTTTTTATTCAGTCTTATACTCCTTTAAGAGGGATGTCTAGTAGCATTAGGAGATGGACTTGCGCCCGTCTCCCACTAGATATGCCTACTCTGGCACGGCTGCCATCATCCTTTTGTGGGGATATGTGTGCATATATGGTGCAAGGGTTTTTTTGGGCCACACTTCATCAGTTTAATGTGGGAGGTTAGTTCCTGCACCCTGCACCGCCATTTAGAGCTATGGGAGCCCGTTCATTGGCTGGCACCAAACCGGAAGTAGCGGGTGGAACGCAAACACCCGCACTTCCTGTGACCGTGGAACGCAATCCACATGCTATGCGCGCGCATATCTGTGTGCGCGCGCATATCTGCGTGCGCGCGTATGCCCGCGCGCATGCGCGAGTACGGCGAAACCGGAAGTGCGGGGTGGAACGCAGAAGGCCCCGCACTTCCTGATTGTGGATGGCGTGCATTCCAGCTAAACCAGGGCGCCGACGGTGGAGCGGTGGCAGCCTGAGGTGTAAGTGGATGTCTCCTCGGGCACAGGATTCACCAGGTGGGTACCTTCATGTTGTACCCCTCGGCCTGCTGTTGCATTAAAAGCCCTGTTGTAGGTCCTGGCGAATAGGCCAGGCTGTAGTGGAGCTGCCAGTAGACATATGGCAATTGAGAGTTTGGTGATCCCATTGCACTGCTGCATTGCCAGTCTTGTGTCACTTGCTGTGTACCCCATCGTATAGGATGGGCACCTAGATCAACTTGCCCCTCCACACAGATGGAGCCCATTTGGGCGACTAATGGGGTGGGCGGAGTCCCATAAGAAAGGCGGGACCAGCCAGCTAGTGACGAATGGCTGCGCCTGTATGCACACATGCACCTATAAAGGGATGGTTTGCAGGAAGAGAGAGTTATCGCAGACCACCTAGGCTTTGAAGAAGGGGGTACGCCCCAGAAACGCGTCAGCCACATTGGTGTTTAGGGTCTGACTGGCAGGTGCCGTGAGGTCCAGGTTCAGCTGTTTTTAATGCGCTTACTACTGAATGTTTGTAAGTAGGACCATTGCTTTTTATTTTGTGTATATTAAAATGTATAAGTGGTAATGCACAAGGTCGGTGCGCCCTCCTTTCTTTTCTTTTTAATTGTGTAATCAGCCATGGCTGTACGCAAACTAAATTTGTATTCTGTTTTGAGACAGGTAGAGCTTTTTCTTGGTGGTATTAAATCACCACTTTTTTTGTTGTTAAAAAAAGAAAAAAGCCCCCCCCAAAAAAAAAAAAGTTGTAACATTTTGTAAATAAGTAATTTTTCTCCTTCACTGATGGGCACTGATGAGGCTGCACTGATGGGAACTGGACAGAGCACACCACCGATCGCCTTGCTTAGTGCCCCACGAGTGCGCATGCGCAGTGAGAGTGGGAAGACATAATATGAGACTGTTAAAGGAATTTCTAGCAAGAACTGGTTGTGTACTACATTTGACAACAATCTCCTTTATTTTTCATACGTCTGGGCTGGGGGGGGGGGGGGGAGTTGGGTGGCAAGAAGCCTTTTCTTATTAAAAAAAATAATAATCCAAGCCTGGCTACATTTTGCTAAAGCCATCAAGTCTGCCGAAAGCATGTGGGAAAACGTTATCGTTAACAGGACCGCTCATGCTAAAGATAGATAGCTCAGTTGTGGCAGCAGCCGCTGCCATTACCGAGATATCCATCTTTAAAAAAAGGACGTATATCTGCGTGAGCAGGTCCTTAAGTGGTTAAAAAATAGTTTTTACATTACTTGAACCCCGAGGCAGTACTCAGCCCCATGCACTTTTTCCCTTGTTAATCCCTTGACTATTAACCTTAAAAATTGATTTGGTAGATTCAGCTCTCATTGACTTTAATGGGGTTCAGACTTGGCATCTGAAACTTTTGATATGTTTAGCAAATATTTACAGGGAGCTTTGTGTACTGTTATGAACACTTTGGAGCTAAGAGACAACATGTGCTATCATCCCTCCTTTTATAAAGTATTTATAAAGTATTTTCCCCGTACAGTCAGATATTAAATAACTGCTATGAACCATATCACTGGCTTTCCTCAATAAGCAATTATTATTAAGTCCTGGAAAGCTGAGTAGATAGAGATGACATTCCTATATATTTAAAACGGCAGTTGAGGTGTATTCTTATAAATGTATTTAAAAATGAAGTGACCTGAAGAAGTGGCTATCAGTAAACCATTAGCCAGGAAGGAACCTTCCCCATAAAATTACCAGCAGGACATTGAATCATTTGTTCTGTTGGTGAAAGTCACAAAGAAAGTCTTAAAATTATACAATTATAAACATAAATCAATTTATGGTGTCATTTCTGCTTTTCTACATTAATAAATTAAGCATGTAACATTGTTCAAAATTATGTCAGTTACGCATATAATAATCTTTTAAATTAATGAAGTGATGGAGCAGTTTGATGACGAACGTGATTTAGTAGCCTGCTTTTAGCTGATGCTAAAAGCTTTTCATTTAATAAATTGCCCCCTTGAGAAATTACCAAAAATGAATATTTTCTGTGCTAAATGTTCCAAGGTTTACACTTTTTCAATATATTAATAAATGGCAAGGGATATGCATTTCACAAAATATATCTTCTTTTACATATATTTAATTGAAATTAATTAGTGTAATACGTTTGAAGGAAGTGGTCAAGCCGAGAGGTTCAAGATCATTTATAACAATTTCTTTTAGTAATAAAAAAGGAATTTTAACAATAGCATTGATCGCATTCTTAAAACTTTTATAGAAGCTTAGGAAAGGTTCCAAGATATTTTGATTAATTAAAGGGGAACCTGACTTACATTAGAAGACTACTTGGCTCTTACTATTAAGATATCTCTTTCAATTTATCCCTTCATTTGGAATACAATCTCTTCAAGGCCTCATACACACGATCAAATCTGTCTGCTGGAAACGGTCTGCTAGACCGTTTCAGCAGACAGATTCGATCGTGTGTACGGGCAAACAGATGGATTTGGCCACCCGACAGATTTAAAAGCATGCTTTGAAATCTGTCGGCTGGGAACCCGTCCGCCCGACAGGTCTGCTGGTTAGTACGCTAACCAGCAGACATGTCTTCTCGCACACGCGCCGAATGGTTTCGACGCATGCACGTAAGTGTTTTACTTCCTGGTGCGGTGACGTGGCGGCGTCAACGTCACCGCCACGTCACCGCGCTGTCTGCCGGCAGGGATTTTGGTTTGATCGTGTGTACAGCGATCAAACCAAAACAGCCCAGCAGACAGATCTGTTCAAATCGGTCTGTCAGACCGATTTGAACAGATGTATTTGGTCGTGTGTACGCGGCCTTAAACATAAAAAATGGTTTTACCTATACATATACTTTAAGTCTACAGATACCACTTTACAACAGTAGGAGAAGCAATGCCACTCTGTAAGGGTCATTACTAATTCTGACCTGTTGTCGCCTACCATAGTTGAGTAACAGAGGCCCCTCAGGGTTGCTTGTTTGAGCCCAAAACCTATAAAAAGTGCTGAATGTTCCTAATGGTTCATTCTGCTAAAAATATAAAATAAAGCTGATCAGTATCCTTAAGAAAAGAATAAGTATTGGACATTAACATAGTTTTCTATTGTTCAGTAATATTGGAAAGTTATGGTTTGTAATTGAGGAAAGACCAGTAATTAGACCAGTAATACACCTCATTATTCTAAAATAAAATGTAAAGAAAATCGAGAAAACAAGTCCCTGGGACTAGTGCTTCTAGTGTGAACTACAACAATAATTCCCTGTGAGGGCCCAAATAGGAAAAGTACTTGCTGTCCTCAAAGACTGGGGTTACCCTCAGAACACTATAGAAAATAGATCAAAAAAGAGGGTGCACTGGTCTAGTGCATTATCCATGAACAATTGTTATTAAGGGTAAAATATAATACATAACTAATCACAAACATAGGTAGTAAATACGCTCATTAATCCACTCCACATGGCTACAATCTCTCAGACTAGCCGATACATTGAGCTTAGGGGGACCTGTCCCTGCTAGCTGATGCATTTCAAAGGTATATACTTCTTCATCAGAGCCAACTTTTCACTGATGAAGGACCTTCAAAGCAGATACTACCTATGTTTGTGAGTAGATATTTAATATAATTTAGCCTTAATAAAAAAATTGTTGTTGGATAATGCACTAGGCCAGTAGGCCCTCTATTTTCTAAAGTGCTTCTAGTGTGTCAGAACATGAATGAGACACTTTCAGGACTGCCATATTGCAACACTAGCAAAGAGTATCCTCTGATAATAACAGTTTGCCTAGCTGTCAGACTAGTTAATGACTGGGGACTAGGGAAGGCTTTTACAGGATTACCCATGTTGTAAGCCTTTTGACCCAAGTGCTAACTAAGCATTTGCCTGGTGTATGGACTCCACAGGTGATGTCCCATCAAGTCTCTGCTGCACATGCCTCGCCCAACATCTTTTCAGTGTAAAGGATGAGCGATATACCATTGTCATTCATACTTTGCCATCATTGGGTGATAATCATTGGTTTTTCTAGAAACCTATCATGTCACTCACCCAACTGTCCTTCTTTTTGATCACCAAAGAGGCAAACAACAAACAGAATTAGAGGAAAAGCTCTAACCCTATGCCAGCAGCAACAACAGCAATGGCAGGGTTTCTTTTTTATCGTGCCCAGAGAAAATAGAAGCATATACATTCTTTTTAACCACTTGCCGACCGGCTCACACCGATATACGTTGGCAGGATGGCACGGCTGGGCATATCAGTACAGGACACTGATCACAGCTCCCTGTGATCGTGAGCGGTGATCAGTGCCATGTCACACGTAGTCCATCCCCCCCACAGTTAGAACCCACCCCTAGGACATACTCAACCCCTTCAGTGCCCCTACTCGTTAACCCCTTCACTGCCAGTGTCATTTTTACAGTAATCAGTGCATTTTTATATCACTGATCTCTGTATAAATAACAATGGTCCCAAAATGGCGTCAAAAGTATCCCATGTGTCCACCATAAAGTTGCAGTAATGACTGCCATTACCAGTAAAAAAAATATTAATAAAAATGCCATAAAACTTTTGCACAAACCAATCAATAAACGCTTATTGCATTTTTTTTTTACCAAAAATATGTAGAAGAATACGTATTGGCCTAAACTGAGGAAAACAATTGTTTTTTTATATATTTTTGGGGGATATTTATTATAGCAAAAAGTAAAAAATATTGCTTTTTTTCAAGATTTCCTTTTTTTTTTTTGTTTATAACGCAAAAAATAAAAACTGCAGAGGTGATCAAATACCTCCAAAAGAAAGCTCTGTTGTGGGAAAAAATAGGACGTCAATTTTGTTTGGGAGCCATGTTGCACGTCAGTTAAAGCGACGCAGTGCCGAATCGCAAATAGTGCTCTGGTCTTTGGGCAACCAAATGGTCCGGTGCTGAAGTGGTTAACAAGCACCAGGTTAAAATAAAATAAAATACTAATACTGGTACTATGTGCTAAAAGTTATAGTCATTGACAAACAAACATTTAGTAAATATCCTGCAATGGAAGATATCAACTTTGAAATGAACATAGTAAAATATATAAAAATGAACAAAACCTTTTGGCCAGTGGATTTTTTTCATGTTATTTGTCAGATTTCTCTTTGGCTTCTCTGTTTGTCATACCTATATTTTTTCATACTTTAGATTACTTAAATTACCCTGTTTATTGAATTTGTGACTAAGAAGCTGCATTTGAATAACCTGGAGTGGATGTTCAATTTATTTGGGGGTGCACAAGGTTGGAACACTGGCTGGAGTTGGCACAACTCAGGTACTAGGGCACCTTACGACAAGTGTCATGTCTGAGCAGGCATTTAACCTTAGGTGAGGGCGTGTGATGTTTTGACCGCAAAGACAAAAAAGACAGCTATTGAACTGTTTGATGTATTATAAGAAACCCAAAGTTAAAATTCAAATGAAACATTGACTAATTAGTAATCATTTTTAAGCATTATAATTAAAAATGTATAAATACATTACAAGATATGACGAAAAATTAGAGTGCATCAATTCAGAAACAGCCAGAAACTTGTACAGACTGGTAAGCACTTTTACAAGGTAGCAAATTAGGAGGGAGAAACTAAGCAGATTTAAAATGAAAAAAAAAAATGTAATTAGAGTGTATTATTTATAGTGTATTATTTCACAGAAAATGCCAAAAATATTGCCCATACTCAAAACAATGTATGCAGCTTTAGTGGGCTTTTCTCCCTACACACGATTTGGTTTCCCAACAGGAAAACTGCCATGAGAGCTTTGGTCAGGAATCCCGGCCGTGTGTATGCTCCATCGCTGTGTTTCCCATAGGAAAACTGCCGGGTTGAAAAACCGCCTGGAATCTCAGTTGGAAAAAAAGAGAGCTGGTTCCCCTTTTTTTTTTTCGACAGTTTTCCTGTCGGGAAAAACTGTGATTCGGCCGGATTTATTGGCCAAAAGCTCTCATGGCAGTTTTCCCGACAGGAAAACTGGTGGTGTGTACGAGGCTTAAGGGAATATTATAACCCCTGTCAGTTTTTTGCCATCTGTTCCAACGGTGAGATTTACCTTTTTATTCATGTTCCAATGCCAAAATAGGAAGCAAGAGGAAATTCCTGGAAACAAACGGAATACCTTGGGCAACCAGGTCACCAGAACTATAGGCAAAACTTGTTTTAATTTAGAATAGAGATAGAGAGGGGTATAAGTCTTGCCATTTCCTTGCCATCAGTCACATTGGTGAGATTTACCTTTTCTTCCTGTCCCATTGCCAAAATAGGAAATGAGAGGAAATCCCTGCAAATTCAAGGAATCCCTTGGGGGTCTCCCAGGTCACCAAAGCTAGTGTTCCCATTGGAAAATGTCCCCTCTAATTACTTTTCAGGGAAAAGCCACTTTCAATGATAATGGTAAACAGGATAAATAGTGAGAATGAGGCTCCCTAACAGAGGGTACAGACAGCAATAAAAACATAATAGGCGTTCTAATCCATACTCTTTAACAAAAAAGTTTTGCCTTTAGATATACTGTAATCTTTACATATTTGGTGTATCAAAAATATACCACAGTGAAAAGTTCTCTAAAAATAATAAAAATCAACTCTTTTTAGCCATTTTTTTTTTTAAACATTTACACCTGTGGTCTACATATACTCACATCATGGTCAGCTACACATCTTTGTTCTGGGCTGGCATGCTGGTAGTGAAAATCAGGACCATGCCTGAGCAATTCGTCTAAGCATGGCGGCTTATAGTCTCTAATGCCCTGTACACACGATCGGTTTGTCTAATAAAAATGGACCGATGGATATTTTCATCAGATATCCGAAGAAGCTGAATTTCATCAGTCTTGCCTACACACCATCGGTTAAAAATCAGATTGTGTCCAACGCGGTGATGTAAAACACAACGACGTGCTGAGAAAAATGAAGTTCAATGCTTCCGAGCATGCGTCGACTTGATTCTGAGCGTGCATGGATTTTTGACCGATGGATTTCCCCACAGACGATTAGTTTTTTAACCATAAGAAAAATTTAAAACAGGTTCTATTTTTTTTTCACCAATGGGAAAAAAAACAAAACAATGGGGCCCACACACGATCGGTTTGTCTGATAAAACCGGTCCATCGGTCCAGTACAGGGCATGACAGTGCTGCATGTGACAACAGAGTGACAATGTAAGAGCACAATTGGGGCACAGTTGTCACCGCATGACAGAAAGTGCCTGAACAGGAACCTTTATGACAGATGCACCAGTTTTTTTTTTTTTTTTTTCAATTCTTTTTTTATTAAACATTTTTCAATAACATACATTTACGATACAAATCATACTTAAAAAATACACTGACATACCTACATATACACATAAGTGGTCTCCTAAAATCCCATGCATCTATCCATCTATAGTGGCTCCCGGTGGTCACCTAGTCGTACCCAGGGCCTTCCCCTTGGTTGGCCTCGTTTAATCCCTATGAAAGCTCTCTGTCCGGAGGGTATGGGACAGATAGGGGGAGGGGGGAAAACGGATAAGGAAGAGAATGAGAGAGAAGAAGAAAGAGAGAGCGAGAGAAAGAACAAAAAAAAAAAAAGGGGAAGGGAGAGGGAGAGAAAAAAAAAAAAAAATTTTAAATGATATAAGTGGGAAGAGAACAATCTGTCTCTCACCTTCGTTCATACATATAAGTGCAATAGTGTAAAACATATTTAGAATGGCTATTCAGGCCAATGAGTGTGAGTATTATTACTTAGTGAATTTAAGGGGACCAAGTTGTCCCTAGTCTTTTCCTCTTGTTAAGGAGAGCCCAAAAAAAAAGAGAGGGGGGAGAAAAAAAAAAGGGGAAAAGAAAAAGCCAAATGGGGACTCCCTTATGTGTTCCCAATTTGTTATGTGATTTTACTTTCCCCTGAAAAAAAAAGGGGAAAAGTGCAGTGATGCAGAATCTATTTTAAATAACTATTCGTGCCTAGCCAATAAGGTGGGGATTTAGGAACCTTGTGAGTTTAGGGGGACTAAGTTGTCCCTACCGTCCTCTAGATAAGGAAAAAAAAACAGTTAAAGTAGGAAGGAAAAAAAAAAAAGGAAAAAAAAAAAAAAAAAAAGAATGAAAGAAAGGAAAGGGAAGTTTGAAGATTACGATGGGGGGTCACCCGCATCCCCATCTCCCCGATCCTCACTCTCCCCTCCCCCCCCCTAAACCTCCCCCATCTCCCCCAAATCCCCTCGTGTCTCATCCTAGAGTTGTCGTGAAATGACCATAATTCCTCCATCATTTTAATTCTATCTATTTCTCTTATCCATTCCTCTACTGAGGGTGCTTTCTTGTTCTTCCAATTCCTAGGGATAAGCGCCTTAGCTCCATTTAGTAAGTGTGGAACCAGTGAGCCCCTATATTTTTTTCTAGACATCCCCGTATTATGAAATAAACATTCCCAGGGGTCCTGTTTCACCTCATACCCACTTATCCTCTTTATCTGGGTTATTATTTCTTTCCAGAATACTTGTATCCGGGGACATTGCCACCATATGTGGGCATGAGTTCCCTCCATCCCGCATTCTCTCCAGCATAGGGGCGAAACCTCCCTGTCTATTTTGTGCATTTTCATTGGGACATAGTACCATTTAATGAGGAGCTTATAATTCATCTCTTTAACCTTTGCGTCCATTGAGGTAGCATGGGCATATTCTAATACTTTCCTTTTTTGTTCCGTACCTATAGTTTGGTTCAGTTCTAGTTCCCAGCTTCCCAGTATTTTACCTGCCTCGGCCTCCCCATTGGGTGTCAGTATCTTATATATGTTGGAGAGCCCCTGTCGTCCTGCTCCCCCTCGTACTACGCCTTTTTCCCATTGATTTAGATCATTAGGGGCCCGCAGCGGCATCGGTAAGGTGTTTATAAAGTGTTGGACCTGTCTATAACCCCATACATCTCCTGGTAACACTCCGTATCTCTCTTGTAGCTCCTGAATAGAACACAAAACATCCCCCTTCATTAGATCCCTCAATGTTAATGTTTCTGAGGTTGACCATCTTCTAAATATGCCACCCTCTTTCCCCGGTGGGAAATAGTCTGTACCCGTAAGAGGCATTAATGGACTATTATAGGGCCATTCTTTCTTTTTACATATTCTGTCCCATATTTTATACGTTTCTTTAGTCATTATGGGGGTGTCCTGAGGGAGTCCTCTATATTGCATCGGAATCCATATTCTGTTTCCCAGATCTTGAACACTTAAACTCTCTTCTACTTCTACCCACCTTTTTCTTACCCCCCCTCCCTCCATCTGAAACCAGTCTAGTATTCTCCTCAGTACTGATGCCTCAAAGTACCTCTTAAAGTCAGGTAGTTGTAATCCTCCTTCATATCTTGGTCTAATCAGGGTCCCAACCGCTATGCAGGATTTTCTTTCCTTCCATATGAAACCTCTGATTATCTTGCCTAATACTGTAAAAAAAGCTTCTGGAATTTTAATTGGGAGTGTTTGAAAAATATATAAGGCTTTAGGTAATATCATCATCTTTATGATGTTTATCCTTCCTAGCCAGGATACTCTGTTCACATTATATCCCTTTAAATCTGCTTTTAATTTGTTTAATAAAAGTATATAATTATCTTCATATAGGTATCTTTCTGTTGTAGACAGAAAGACCCCCAGATATCTCATCCCCCTCTGTTTCCACTTAAATGGATATAGGGCCTCAAGATCCCTGCGTTCACTACGGCCCGACCGAGATACTAAGGATCTCTGTTTTCTCTTGATTGATTTTTAAATTTGATATCTCGCCATATTTCTCGTATTCCGCTATTATTCTCGGCAGTGTTTGTCTCGGGTTAGACACATACAACATCATGTCGTCTGCGAACGCAGAGATCCTGTGCTCCCTCCCGCCCACCTTTATTCCTTCTATTCCCTGGGTCATCCTAATTGTCTCCAGGAGTGGCTCTAGTGTCAAAACAAACAGAAGAGGGGAGAGCGGGCACCCTTGACGAGTCCCGTTGTAAAGTGGGAATCTATCTGACAGGGTGCCATTCACCCTCACCTGGGCCGAAGGATTAGAGTATAAGGCGCTTATCAACTTGAGCATATTTGGGCCAAAACCAACATGTATTAAGGTTGCTAGCATAAATTCCCAGTCCAGCCTGTCAAAAGCCTTTTCGGCATCTAGTGACAGGAACAGTACTGGCTCTCCACTCTTTTTGGCCCTTTGTATCAAAAACAGGGCTCTTAGGACATTCTCCCTAGTTTCTCTTCCCGGTATGAACCCTGCCTGGTCATTCTCAATCAATCCCGGCAGGAGAGGCCTTATTCTCTCCGCCAGGATTTTTGAGTAGATCTTTATATCAACATTAATCAGGGATATAGGTCTATAACTTGCACATAACGAGGGGTCCTTATCTTCTTTACCTATCAAGGTTATATGAGCTCCCAGTGCCTCTTCTCGTATCTCCATTCCCCCTCTAATGGAATTCATATACCTCTGGAAGAAGGGTATTAAGATCCCCCCAAATCTTTTATAGTAAGCTGAGGTGTACCCATCTGGGCCAGGGCTCTTTCCCATCTTAATATTTTTTATGGTTTGACTTATTTCCTCATTTGTAATTTCTCTTTCTAAGTTTCTTATTACTTCCTCTGCTAAGCCCGGGGTCTTTATCTTTTCTAAATATTTTTTAATTTTCTTACTCTTGTTCTGGGTTTCTAATGTCCCTTGATCTTTATTAACCTTATATAGCTTTTGATAGTATTCCTGGAATGTTTTACTAATCTCCTTAGTGGAGTGTCTCATGTTCCCCTTCTTATCTTTTATCTTAAGAATAAAGTTTTGCGAGTTTCTAGGTTTAATCATCCTTGCCAAAAATCTCCCTGGTTTGTTTCCCATAGCATAGAAATTGTTATTCACTTTATTAAACACCCATTTGGTCTCCTGTTCTAATAGGTTACGCAGATCCTCTCTCTTCCTTGTTAGGGATGTTAATACATCCTCTTCCTGAGAATTTTTATGTGTCTGTTCTAGACTCCAGATCTCTTCCAGTAACCTTTGCCTCTGGGCTGACCTAATATTCCTTCTTTTGGCATTTTCAGCTGTCAACCTCCCTCTCATATAAACTTTGTGAGTTTCCCATAGCGTTGTGGGAGCTATATTTTCTATATCATTTTCCAAAAAGAACAGATCCATATCTTTTTCTAGATCATCGGCTATCTTGATGTTACTCAGGAGAGACTCGTCCAGTTTCCATGATCTTTGTCCTGTCGGGACCTCCTCCATATCTAAATCCAGCACCACCGGTGCGTGGTCCGATAGTGTTATAGAGTTTATATCTACCTTTTTCAGTCCCTCCAGTAGCCGATGATCTAGAATGATATGGTCTATTCTCGAATATGATCTATGTACAGAGGAGAAATATGTAAAATCCTTCTCTCTAGGATGAAGAATTCTCCAAGCTTCTACTAGTTGCATTTCGCATAATTTATGTTTAATTCCCTTTACATACTTCCCCTCTGATCTAAGCGATATCGGTTGGGTGTCCAGCAGGGGGTCAAAAACAAAATTGAAGTCCCCTGCTAGGATCACCTTACCATCTCTAAATCCTTCTAGTTTATTCAATATTTTCTTCAAATATAATGCTGGCCTTACATTAGGACAATACACATTGGCTAGTGTATATTTTATGTTGGATATGTGCCCTTTAATAAACAGATATCTACCTTCAGAGTCCATTTCTGTAGCTTCTGGAATAAATCGTGTATTTCTGTCAAATCCTATTGCCGTACCTTTTGCTCTCTTATTTGGGGAGAAACTATGAAACCAGGTAGGGAACTCTTTCGAGTTTAATCTGGTGTTATCTTTAGGTGAGTTTCTTGTAGAAACACTATATTGACCGAGAGTCTTCTCATCTCCTGCAGTATCTGATATCGCTTATTGGGGTTATTTAACCCCCGTACATTGTACGAAGCAAACTTTAATATAGCCATTTTCTAAGTTTTGTTCTTGAATCAGATCCCTGCTTGACATAGAAGACTCTCCAGGTCCAAGTTAATGCCACCGGTATTAATCTGCATATCATGAGAACAAGGAGACCACATATACCCCACCCACCCCCCCCTTCCCTTCCCCCAACGCATTGTACCTCAATGTTAGACACCCTCGAAACACGCCTTGTCAGGCGACTTGCCGAGTGGGCCCCTCCAGGGGCCTTAATAAGTCTCCCCCTTTCCGACTACCTTCCCTCATTATAAGGTCGGCTCCCGGATTAGGGGGAGACCCATCTACCCCATGTCCCCTCGTTTCCCCCCGATTGACCTGACCATGCTTATAGAATCCTGGTTACTTCTTTCCTCTCCACCTATTTGTTCCAATCCTCCTCTCACCCCAAAAAAAAAAAGAAAAGAGGGGGGGAAGAGAGATGGAAGAAATATTACATCACAAGTACATCACAAGTACCTAAAGAGAAAAAAAAACAAAAAAACGAGGAGGTTTTATAAACAAAGCTGTAGTTTTTAAAATTTAACTAAATATGGTAGCTTATGAAATTTTAGTGACAGTTTTGATTTACTTTTAAAAATCAATTTTGTAATAAAAATTATAATAATAATAATAATAATAATACATGGATAATTTTCTCAAAATTAGCCCTGCATAAAATTGTGTGGCTAAACATTTTATAACAAACAAATGTGATCGCTCTAAATTGCATGCTTATGGTGCAGATTGATTGATCTGAGATAAAAACTCTGTATATTCAAGCCAAGCTGTTATCCTGACTGAGGCTTTGAAGGCATCACATTAGAAACCAGGATTCAGCTCTTCTCCCTTTTTCTATTTAATCTCTTAGTTTATGATCATATGCAAAGCTGAGAAAAGCTGAGAAAGACTGCCATAAAAATAAAGAATTTCGTTTCGGCCACTTGTTTTACTTACATAAATGAATCACAGTGTATGAGTACGATACTGCGAATACCTTAGCAATAACAAGAGCTACATGCAACACAAATGAGAAACATACGGAGGAATTTGTGTAGCTCCAGAGTTTGTAAGTTCATGGTAACGCATAAAATGCCAAAAATATGTGCATTCCTTTTTTTATGTTGAATCGTTTCAAAAACACTTTAAATGATCCCAGGAGATCATTTCAAAGTCAAATTTTTTTTTCTGGCTGTAAATTATCCAGATGGGCAAGTTTGTCTGTTGATTGTAGAAGCTGAGTTACAAAGCACAAACAGTGCCACACAAAACGATGTTTTCCCTATAAACATCAATTACAGAGCGATTAAGTATATACAATTTTTGCACGATTGCTATGAAAATATAATATACATTTTTTTCCTAATGACTGTGACATGTGACTGTTTACATTTTTAGAATATTGCATTGTTGTTAAGATAATATTTCATTAATCTTATCTTACCTGGGGCACACACTTTTATAATGCACATAATGCAATATAGGTGCAATGAATTCAGAAACTCCAATATTTTTATAATCTAATATTGGTGGCTGGGGGGAAAGTTTGTATGCCATGTACTGGATCACACAAAGCTTTTTTAATGTAAGATTTTGATCCAAAATTTGTAGCAGGTTTAAGGGAAACAAAATGAATCTAACTCTTGTATGAACTTACAAACACTGTGGGAGAATGCTTACAAACCAAACGTGAATTGTGAGAGATTGCTTCCTGCTGTGTCCCATATGAAACTCCAATTTTATTCATGTACATAAATGTTTAAACAATAATAAATAAAAATTATAATAATAACAAACAATAAAAGTAACAAAACATTAACAATAATAATAATTATATTAATATTACAT
This sequence comes from Rana kukunoris, assembly GCA_029574335.1. NCBI lineage: Eukaryota > Metazoa > Chordata > Amphibia > Anura > Ranidae > Rana > Rana kukunoris. The sequence goes on from JAJQKJ010001295.1 coordinate 107,100, forward strand.
TCATTGTAAAAATAACAGCAATGTAACTAAAAATAGTTTCCACCCACCATTTGGATTTATACAATTTTCAAAATGTTTTCTTATGGCCCTCAGGATGTATATTTTATATTTTCTTAATGTGTATCCTCATATTTCTGTATTGCTGTATGTTTTTATTTTTATCCGGCTTACCTTTTCCTATTGTGTAATTCCCTCATTGAACAGACCAGGGAGATTTAGCTATGTTGTTAATTAAACTTTTAATGTTGTTTTGTTAAACTCAATCATTTACAAGAAAGATAAAAAAAAAAGAAAAAAAAAAGAGTATTTTCTACTAAATAGTCAGGTATTCAAAGCGAACACATCTTCACTTTACTAACATTCACTCTGCAAAGTGAACATACATTTTACTAAGTGAACAGTATTTATCCATTTAGTAAATCAACCGCATGTCTGACTAAGTAACCAATTTTTTTATAATTCCACTGTTTTTTTAAATGTGTTTAACTTTAATAATCTATTTTTTTCCCCTGTAGTCTTTAAATGTATTCTCTGATCCTATCTTTTTTCTCTTTAGGATGCTTGCATTGGCAACCTCTGGCATTTTCCCACATAAAAAATATTCAGTTTTTAAAAGTGGAGCTTTAGAAAAGTTTTTCATTTTGGATGCAGGGTGGCAGGAAGTGAGGTCATTTCCCATGTGTTTACCATGGCTGGGATGGAGAAAAATGTTATGAAAAGTTCTAAAAAGTTATAACAAGCGTGTCCGTCACTATCCTTGTTAAAAAAAAAATTTTTTTAATTTAGGGTCTTTAGTACAGGGATTGATTGAAATCTCTGCAGTCTCTACAATATCTACAGACAACAATAAATCATAATTTTAACCCTTTCTAACTCTATCTGAAAGTATGACTTTAATGGCCATCTCGCTTAAAAAAAAACCTTCCCACCCGTTTCTTCCTGCCTCCCTCTGATCCATTCAATATTTCAAATAAATTCCTGTATGAGCACTATTATACTTGCCTAAATCCCTCATCCATGCCCCTTGATGGTGCTCTTTCTAGGTGTGGAAGACCTGCTGTCAGGAAGGGCACATTGTGCTCAGGTGAAAATGTGTGCTCAAGTGCAGAACTACTGTGAGCCATGCTCATGCACGTGCGCATGTACCACTGCACATGACGGCGTGCCCGCTCGCCACTAAGACAGGCACCAGGTGGGCTATTTAAACAGTACTCAAACTCTGGATCATTGGCCTATGGTCCATAATGTTTCCTATATACTTGTTATCCATTCCTGCATTTGATATCCTGCTGTCGATCTGCCTTGACCAAGTCTGAACTTTGCCTACATCAACCCCTGGCTTGCCTATGAACAACATTTCTGTCTGTTCCCTTTTCCAACCTGCCTCACTGTTACCCACTCTGGCCTGGACTCTGACTACTCTCCTGACCTGCATGTCCATTACGGATCTGGCTTGCCTGGCTCTGCTCTGTACCCCAAGCCTGTGCCTACCATCTATGCTCAGACACCCTAAGTTTGCCAAGTGCCTGCTGTCTTTCTGTAAGTAACTTACCAGCCTGTCTTCTTTGCTGCTCAGCAATCATGGTCCATCCCACATATGAAAATGCACAGACAATTCTCCCGCATCTGCCATCATGAATAGTGTCAAGTACTCATGCCGCTCTTTGCACTCATGTCTCCTGTGGCCTTACCATGGGCTCTGAGCTGGAGGTGTAAGAGATGCCTACCTCCTACCTCTTAATGTCAGGCTCCACCACAAGGTACTTGACACCTACATATATTTCCGCACTGGCCAGACCCCTCTCATTGATGTTATCACTCCAGTCTGTCTTCTACAGGGTGGGCCATTTATATGGATACACCTTAATAAAATGAAAATGGTTGGTGATATTAACTTCCTGTTTGTGGCACATTAGTATATGTGAGGGGGGAAACTTTTCAAGATGGGTGGTGACCATGGCGGCCATTTTGAAGTCGGACATTTTGAATCCAACTTTTGTTTTTTCAATAGGAAGAGGGTCATGTGACACATCAAACTTATTGGGAATTTCACAAGAAAAACAATGGTGTGCTTGGTTTTAATGTAACTATTCTTTCATGAGTTATTTACAAGTTTCTGACCACTTATATAAATGTGTTCAATGTGCTGCCCATTGTGTTCGATTGTCAATGTAACCCTCTTCTTCCACTCTTCACACACTGATAGCAACACCGCAGGAGAAATGCTAGCACAGGCTTCCATTTACCGTAGTTTAAAACAAAAGTTGGATTCAAAATGGCCGACTTCAAAATGGCCGCCATGGTCACCACCCATCTTGAAAAGTTTCCCCCTCTCACATATACTAATGTGCCACAAACAGGAAGTTAATATCACCAACCATTCCCATTTTATTAAGGTGTATCCATATAAATGGCCCACCCGGTGTATCCATATAAATGGCACACCCTGTAAATCTCCCCACCACTGGACGCCAATAAAAGTTTTCACACCACACAGGCAGTAAACAAGACCACCTGAGGAAAGGCCCTCCTCCTGTGAACAATAGAAAAGAGAACATTTGGGAAATTTGGGGAGCAGAACATTGCAGAGCCACAGATTTAATTGAGTAAAAGGAGCAATTTTTATATTTTGAATGCCAGTATTTAGTTAGAGAGCTGTGGTGGTGGTGGTGGGGGGGGATGTATGTTGGAAGATAATCCACAGAATAGTTTGAGAGCCTAACACCAGGTTTCTTGTGACTTTAATTATTTTATTTGGACCAAGCTGATCCAAATAAAGCTTTACTAACAAATGCACCTGCTGGGATCACTGTCAGAAAACTCACGCAGCAAGCACCCATCTCCATGCAGAAGCTGCTAATTCCCGTTACACCAATGCGCATGTGCGGCATCTTAGACAGAGACAAACGAGACTCAGAATGGGCATGCGCAAAAGGCGCACCTATGCGAACATGTGTGCAAGTGCGCATTCGCACGCTCCCACAAATCCTATATAAACAGAGAGTCTGCCTTGTATCAGTGCTGGATCGTCTTCAGCTTGTTCCTGTGTTCCTGTTACTACTTGCCTGACTGACCTTGCTCCTGAAAACCCGATTTTCCCTGACCATTCTCTTGGATTCTCCTTGCCTGCTTGCCTGCCTCTGCTACTCAACTGACCTTGGCTTGGACTTATGACTATGGCTTTGCCTTCTTATTGTGTACCTCGCTGCCAGCCTGTTGCCGACTTCCACCTGTTCCCTATTCTGCCATTGATCCTAGTAAAGTTCCTGCTGAACGAACCTGGTGACCAGTTTCGCTCTGCAGAAGTTCCTGTGTCTTCAAGCTTCAGCCTTTAACCTGCAGGCACCTGCACCTTTCGTTGCCCCTTCACTTCCTGTACCCACCACCAGGGGTGTTCGGACCGGAACCATGCAAGAGGCCACCCTCATCCTCTCCGCTGTAAGGTACGTGACACTCACTGTATGAACCGCATGTAGCATTGGCTGCAGTATACAGCGCTACGTTGTGGATGCAGGATGTGGACTTCCTGTCCCACTCACAGAACAAAATCTAGTTGTTCTGTGCACTGCTCAGGCCTTCACAGGAAGCCTTCTATTTCCTCAATGAATGCAAGGCTTCCTCTGATTCGACTCTCCACTCCACACCTCTCCACTTATGCCAATCAGAGAAAGCCCTGTATTCACTGATGAAATACAAGGCTTCCTGTGAATACTTAGGCTTCGCTCACCCTAACTTAATTTTGTTCCGGAAGCTGGACAGGAAGTCCCCATACCGATGCCAGAACAAAGTGTTATTTACTGTATTTATGTGGCTTCTACAGTTTATACAGCGCTCCCAGAAGATGCATCTGCTAGTAAAGCAAATAGTTAATTTGGTCCAAACAATCTATCTAAAGTCACGAAAAACCTAAAGTTGAACTTTAAATTGGTCCTAGAATGCTCATGAATATTTCTGCCACTGCTTTACAGATTACATATACATTTTAAGCTCTGCAGAATAAATCAGCAAATTTCGGAAATCATCACATTTGCCTGGAGTAATTTTTTTCTAGTAGGAGTGAGGCTAACAGTGATTGTACAGTAATAAAGGTTTCTATGTAGCTATTTACCACAACAGCCATATGCCGTGTTTACACCTCACAACAAGTATCATTTGCACAAATTGTATAATTGGTATGAAAAAAGACGGTCTGTAAATGCTTCATAGGCACCAGACAAAAATACAGTAATTGAAAGGAGATGGAAAAGACAGTAGAAGGAATCATAACAGTATCATCTGCTGAGCAATAGTGTATATAACTACTGCCAGCAGTCAAAGCTCGGTAAATTTATTCTGACATAAAGAAGATCCAGAAAATTTCAACAAATTATTCCAGTCTGACTGGCTTAGCCTATGTCTCATCATGGAAAGATATATTTTGCCAAAACTGGATTTTGTAGAAAAACCATAAAGACAAATGGGATTCAGAAGTGATGACTTTATAGGCTGGATTATAACTCCCCAGTGTTCTTTGTCTGGTTGATGAACATTGTCACTCACTCCGTAGAGGAATCTGTTAACATCAGGACACTAACAAGGAAGGAATCTGGTTCATAGTAGGTAAGAAAAAATTAACAACCACTTGTATTCCAGATACAACACAGAGGTGAAAGAGGAGCTTCATTGCTGACTAGTTACATCTACACTGGTAAAAAACATAACACCAAAATATTTTTACAAACCTTACAACTATTCCTGTCAAGAAAGAAGGAAATGATTATTGTGTATAGGATGCTCAAGTTACTAGAAGTCACACACATGTGAATTGTATAAAAATAAAGGAGCTGTGCATTTACACTCTTCAACATCATGTCGTTGTTTTCAATTGTAGTGGTGGGCCTATACACAGGATAGTTCACAGTGACTTGCAATATTCTTATAGTGTACATATAGCCAAACACTTTTTTCTTTAATTTTGGATAGAATATGGAAGGGTTAAAAACCTCTAACAGGTTATTTTTTGCTACTGTGTCCCACCAGGAAGGGGAGGAAATCTCTAATCTTAGCCAGCTGTCATCAGAGGGAACAGTTTACTTTTGTTAGGACCCAGGTTTGGGTCCCAATCAGGAAGCGCTTTTAAAAAAAAAAATTTTTTATTGGAGTTTGTACAGTAAAATAAGATGACGTAACGTGAACAAATAATAAAAAGACAATGTATACAAAACCATGTACACGGGAAAAGGAAGCCGCTTTTATTTCTGATCCAATAAGCTGTGGGTGGGGCATCCTTCGCCCCACAAACTGATGTTAGAAAGGGGTGGGGATACAAGTGATATCATTGACCTGATATGGCCATTTTTATGTCCAAGCAAACTCAAGTTTGGTCCTAGTCACAGGACATTTATCCTCATTACCAGAACATTTGTCCTCACTTATTGCCCTTGTGAAAACTCTAAAATGTAAGGTTTAATTATTAATTTCCTTTATGGCAATGGTCACCAGTACAAATATAAAGGTGAAGTTTCCCAGTAGGGACACAGACTGAAATAAAAACTTGGCCAGAGAGTAACCCTACCTTACTTTATTCAAAATCTTAAAAAAATGCCTTTACATATACTTTGAGGCCTGATTCACACCTATGCATTTTAAGTGCTTTTTGCATTTTGCAGATTTACAATCCATTTTAACATGGTTTCCTATGAAACATGTTCTGTAGTGCAAATCTGCAAAATGCAAACAAAGCACTAAAAATGCATAGGTGTGAATCAAGCCTAAGACAAGCCATGCGAAGAAAGAAAGTAACTCTTACTATTGAATGGAATGCAGCAATTAATAATCCAGACCACAGCAGGCAGTGTAATGCAGCAGATTCCCTCCAAGTGGACACATTGCTGAAAAGTTAAAAAAAAAGAGCCAGCACTCATTCCTGATCCAAGATTTTTATTTATTATAGTACATCAGGGAAAAAAAAGGGACATTCAAACATGAAACTGATGCATTGCAACCAAGTTGTGGCAAGACATCAAAGTGTTCACTTTCTCCATAAGCCCACCTCAACCAAAAATAGGGGATAACAGGAAAATATGAATTACAATACACAGGCACACAAGAGGAGGTGGACTGCTATGGGTGGGGTACAGAGGACACAAGTATAATGAAGGCTAGACAATGCACAAGGTGTTGCCATCTGTTATGTAACTAGCAAACTAGCAAATAGGGATGAAGCTGACTTACGTTCGACTCGAAAATTGGATGTTCGCCGAATGCCGAAAATTATGGGGCGTTTGCGCTAAATTTGAGCGCCCATGGAACGCGCCATAATGAACGGAGACGCAACCCAATGTTGAGAGCATGCGGCCTGGTAAGGTTCAGGGGGGTGCTCACTCTTCCCCACCCCCTTTCCTTACCTGAGAGGCTGCGTGCTCGGATAAGGGTTTGGTATGGATTTTGTGGGCGTTTTTTCGGCATGGGGGTTCCCCCTACAATCCATACCAGACCAAAGGGCCTGGTATACTCATGAAGGAGGAACCCATGCCGTTTTAAAAAAAATACGGGATCCGACATTGATCTGACTTCAGAAAAAAAGTAGTGCAGGAACTACTTTGAAGTCAGCCAGTCGTGCCAATATGAATGGTATTCATTGAAAATCATGGAGAATGACTTGTAATGTGATTTTGCAGTCCAAAATCATGGGGACAAGTTGTATAAGTGTGAAAGGGGCAAGTCGGATGACATGTGAAATTCAATGCTTTCCTATGAGAGTAGTCTTAACTGTACTACACAAATTTGTCCTACATTAGAAGAGGTTCCTGCACTGCCTTGGTCGACTTTGATACAAGTTTAATGCCACAGAGTTACAAAAGTCACTTTGGAGTCGGGCTAGTGTGAACCGACCCTAAAGTGGTTGTAAAACGGGTGAAGAAATAAGAAAAAAAACAACAACCTGTAAGACAACCACATAATGTGCTAGTATGCATCGCATACTGGCACATTATGAAATACTTACTTTAGAACAAAGCCCTACCAGTGGGCACCCGCTCAACCACTGAGACAACTGACTTCTTCCCTGTGTGTTTCTTTCAGGTTCGCAGGCTTCGACGCTGTGAGTGTCCAGAGCCCTTATGACAACACTCCTCTACATGCGCGTAAGCCAGGCCATGAGTGCGCATGCACCAATGATGTCATTAAACTGTTTAAACACACCTCTCCCCGTTCTTCAGCTCCGGTGACCGATCGCGGGACACCGGCGGCGATTGGGTCCGCGGCGGGTCCTGCGGCGCGGGTTCATGGAGCTTTGGATGGTGTCGCGGCTGGGCTTAAGGAATCACGTACAGGTACATGATTGTGCCCAGCCGTGCCATTCTGCCGATGTATATCGGTGTGAAGGGGTCCTTAAAGGGGTTGTAAAGGAATTTTTTTTTCATAATAAGCATCCTTTTACCTGCAGACATTTCTCTTTTTACTTCCTCATTGTTCTGTTTTTGCTCAGAAGTTGCTCTATTTCTTCTCTGTTCTGTTCACTTCCTGCTTGTCTGATTTTTACTCACCACCGTGAAGGGGGAGGCTTTACTGTGGTGGTCAGTGACTTGCTCGCCCCATCCTGGGAACTACATCTGTGCGGCGGCAGGACGCGCTCTACGTGTTAGAGACTTCAAGGAGGTGTGTGAATTACTGGGGGTGCCGCAATGCATACTGGGAATGTAGTTCTTACATGAACAAGCGCTGGAAAACCAGGAAGTGAATGAGGAGACAAGAGGAACTTGAATGCCGGAGGTGATATAGATGAACAAAATTTTGTAGTTATTTTACTCGTTTTTTTTTACAGAATCATTACACTATTCTGTCTGTCTACCTTGCAGACATAATTTTAGGCAAAAAAAATTCCTTTACAACTCCTTTAAGTGGTTTAAGCTTGACTTAAACAGACAGATCCGGCTTTCTCACACGTTTCTGTTGAGTTGACCTGCCTGCATACAGATCTGGTCAGCCTATCAATTGCAACTACATTTTACAGATGTACTCAGCACGGGTACTTGCATTGACTGATCCAGTAATATATGCATTGGATCTGTTCTAGTGCATTATTATTTGTGGATACATACAATTGAATTCTGTGCATATATCTATTGCCCTAAAAGGCATTTGGTTCACACAGAATGTGACCCAAAGTCCAAATCCAATGCCAACATCCTAATATGTAATAAATAAAGTGTAAATAGGTAAATGGAAATTTGAGGGCATCAGCACAAAATACACAGATGTATACAATTTAATTAACTTTTATTTATACAAAAGATACAATTGTTTAAAAATCAATGGCTGATCAGACAAGAAAGGCATATACACTCACAGATACAATATTTCAAAAACAAAATATTAGAATATCTATGATGACAAAAACAAATTCTGCGGTGACGTAAACACGTACGACGGCACTATAAATGGGAAGATGACTCGCGCTTTTCTGTCTGTTACAGCATGATGAATGTGCTTACTCCATTATGAACGGTAGTTTTACCAGAATGAGTGCTCCTGTCTCAAAACTTTCTTCTGAGCATGCGCAGGTTTTTAAGTTGTTAGCCCACACATGATCATTTTTTACAAACCGACGAGCACAAGCGACTATTTTAAAAACGACGGTTAAAAAATGCAGCATGTTTCAACATTTATTGTTTTACGTTTTCAG